>JAJONR010004552.1:0-64935 GCA_029582245.1 Solanum etuberosum | reverse complement strand
CCCCTCCCCCCCCCCCCCCCCCCAACGGCTATAATCAGATTTTTGAAGCTTTTTCACTTCCACAACACCCCCTACCAATTCCCTACTTTTAAAACTTTAATTTAAACCCTAAAGTTACAAAATACACTTTAGTTCATTTTAATATTATAAATACCCCCTTATCCTTCATTATTTCTTACAAAATCATCTACTCTCTCATCTATATTCTATATCCTCTCATTCTTAAATCTTAATTCTTGATTCCATTTAATTCTCAATTATAAATTCTCATATTATATCATAATATATATATATATATATATATATATATATATATATATATATTTCAATTCTAAATTTTCAATTTATATCATAATATTTATATTGCTATCAAGTATTGAAGTTGCAAATTACAACTTACAACAAACTACAAGCTTCAAGAATCGGTTATAACGTCTGCTATTAACGCAGACGTTTGGTACATTAGTTTCATAATATTTATATTTAATTTTTCGCAATTAGTTTTTGTGTTATTATTATTTTTATATTACACTTCGAATTTTATTAAATATGAGTTTTAACAAAAAAAATACCGGTAAGGAGAAAGTAACAACCACTATTTCTAATCTATTTAATTTTTCTAAAAAAAGATAGTAAGGAAAAAAATAAAAGTAAATGTGGTGGTTCTTCTTCTAAATCAATGCCTAGAGTTAGATTTAATACAAATGATTCTACTTATGTTGATGATACTTCTTTCATTCCTCATTTTAATATTGATTCAAATGTTGAAATTGATCATGAAGTTTTAGAACGATGTTATGGTAATACTAATTGTGATGAAAATTCAGGTGAAGAAGTAGAAGTTGATTCGGAAGAAGATGAATTAGAAGAAACACCTACTAGTCCGGTGACGGAAGTTCCAACTCCAACTGAGGAAACTTGTCAACCCCCCCCCCCCCCGTACCTCCTACAATGGAGAAGGTGAAGTATCAACGCCCTAAAACTTCTATTGTGTGGCAATTTATGACTTTAGATAAGGAAAACTCTATTGCTATATGTAATAAGTGTAAACAACACTTTATACATAGACGATGCTAACCGTGATGATTTTGAAGAATATCTTAATCAGTCTTTGGAAACAGTTGACGACGAGGATGACAATGTAGAAATATTAGCATGGTGGAGGAGACGTAGCGTTGCATTTTCAATTCTTAGCAAAATGGTTCGTGATGTTCTAGCTATTCAAGCTTCATCAGTTGCATCAGAGGCTGCTTTTAGTGCGACAAGATTTCAACTTGGAGATCATAGACATTCATTGGCGGAAGAAAGTTTGGAAACATCAGTTTTATTTAGAGATTGGGTCAACGCCGAGAGGAGGAATTATAATTTGCCAAAGTTAACTTCCAAACAAGAAGCTTGGATTAATTTGGCAATTGGATCTAGTGATGATGAATTAGAGGCACAAGAGTTTCTAGCAACATTGCCAACACCGGAGGATGTTAACGTCGATTTGATACGAGAATTAGAATAGATTTTTCTTGGAGAATACAAATATTAGATTACATCCGAGAACTAATTGAAACAGAACCCTTCCTAAAAGGTGGCTGCGTAGATTAGTTACTCCTCTAATATATGTAAATTGTAACTTCTAAGTTGTAAGTTGCAATTAAATTTTATTTGAATAAATTTAAAGGCTCTATTCAAGTCTTTTTTATACAACTATTGTCTTGCATTTTAATTTTAATATATACATACATATTTACAAATATACTAAACTTACTTTATTTAATTTGAAATTTGAAATTTGAAATTTGAAATTTGAAAGTTTAAATTTGAATTTTGTAATTTAAAATACAAATTTGAACTTTCAAGTTTGAAATTTCAAATTTAAAATTTCAATTTTTATTTCTTAACTTGAAATTTAAAAGATGAAATTTGAATTTTTCAAAACTTAAGCATTTTTTCTTAGCTAAAAATGTTATTGAAAACCAAAAAAATTTAAAATGTTATTCAATAACATATAATTTCAATACAAATAAATAAACATATAAAAAAATAAAAAATCCCACGTCCCGTTCCGTCCCGTCCTGCCAAACACTGTCTCATCCCGTAAATATAGTGGGACGAGATGGGACGTATTTTTATCCTGTCAATCCCGATCCCGCCTGGCTCGGTACCAGCAGAATCCCGGCCAAGGTAATCCCCCTCTCGTCCCGTCCCGTCCCGTCCCACAGTCCCCGTCCTCGTCCCTTTGCCAGGCCTACTCCTACCTTCTCATTGACCATATTCTGTGTTGCCAACAGGTAATTGTGGCCAAAGTTGCAAGTGTTTATTCAGCGCAAAGACCTTGAGGTTACTATGTTTAAAGTGTTGAGAGTAAAACCTAATAATCTTTGATAAATATTCTATCAATGTGCAATGGTAACTATGTGCTCATACCCAAGTATTGGATCACCTATCACGAGTAAGCCATGAAATACTTTTACGTTCTGCAAGGTGTGATAGTTGCCTCACCCATCCTAAATGGAAAGTATGAGTCTCAACCTCTCTACTAGTGCAGTGATTAAACTACGATTAACAGCATGTCAATGAGATTTTTAAACGCCATACAATTCGGATAACGTAATCACTTCTAAGAATTGTGAATGAATGAGATATTCCTTTACGAGGTTCCAAAACTTTTCGTCATATTCAGAATCATATTATCATTTTCTTTTCATATATCTCGTGAACTATAAGTATATTATTCAGTTAATATAGATCAATCAAGTGGATCGCCAATAATTATGGCGTGGATTAGGAACAGAGAGACAACAGTTAGGGATAGAGAAGCCTTTTTTACTCGATGTGGATCTAAATTTTAGGCTGCCAAGGTTTTGTTCAATTTTGAGTAAATCATTACTTCCCGTTACATATATATGTTAACTCGCAATTTAGGATAACGAGTTTAAAGAAAATGACATCGTTTCCTCAAATAAGGGCGCTGCTATTACTCGTGGGTTTAGATTACAACACATCGAACTCATACCAAATCCCAACATTATTCCCAATAATATATTTATATTCATAGCCGTTAGCTATTAGTCATCCGTCTCTTTGCCTATTGAATCTTTTGAAAAATTCAATAACAATCTAATACTTCCAATCAAATACAAGATATAATAATCCTACATTTTATCTCAAAATTATTATACCTTGTATCTCACGCCAAACGACTCCATATAGTTAAAAGAATAAGTGTATTGAAAAATTATTTTTTCCCCACATAATTACTTCTTTAGGAAATAGTAAAAAAATAAGTTTATCCGTAGAGACAACAGACTTATGCTGCGACGACCCAACTTGAACAAAGTTGCAAAGATCAAAACCAGTTCATCCAAAAACCAGAAATCATCAAAAATGGATCCTCAAATCTGGCACAAGGTTGCTGCTATATCTGGTAAACTACTTCTCTTTATTCTTATAAAAAAATGATTTTCTGGGTTTAAAGAATCCTTGACTGAAAAATTGTAAGCTTTGGGAAACAGGTGTAGCTGCTGTAGGATTAGGAGCTTATGGTGCTCATGGTTTCAAGCCCCAAAATCCCACTTACAAAGAGGTTCTTGTTTTCTTTTTTAACCCCTTTTCCCCATTATTCAGTTTAGTATTTTCTTTGTTGGGTTATGAATAAAGATTGAATTTTTGGGTTATTTTGTTGTAATTGGGAATTGCAGGTGTTAAATACTGCGTCATTGTATCATCTGGTTCACACTGCTGCCCTTCTTGCTGCACCTATCACTAAACATCCAAACATTGTGAGTTCCCTTTATGATTTTGTCACTAATTTTAAGTACGGGATCCTAACTCGGTTGGGACTGAGCAGGGGCGGAGCTAGGGTACCGGAAGGGGGTTTGTTGAAAAATTACATTGTATATTGACTTCTTTGTATGTTTACTTCTTTATATTTATGTTTATTTTTATTATATTTTGAATCCTTGAAGTGAAAATCCTGGTTCCGCCACTGGGACTGAGGGGTAGTTATTGTTTTCTTGTTGTAGTTTGGAGGGCTGCTAACTGGTGGGATTATGGCTTTCTCTGGAACGTAAGTACCTCTATTTCTGTACTGTGCATCTGGTCGTGTTTGAATGGGCTGATATTAGTGCTTTGATACCATTATACCTTGTTCTAAATTGAGAACTAGCCCGTGTAAATGCATAGACACTTTCTTTTTTGATCTTTGAGTGAAATTCTTAATCTACTGATCCCACCACATACACACATAGTAAAGTATTCTTTGAAATGTATATCTGTAGCTGTGATGTTGTCTCTAATTTACTGGTTGAGAAAGAGTGGATATCTACTAGAAGAATTCTTGCCAAACTTAAATCATTTTCAAGATCATAAGTACCTATACAAACGGGTGTACAGCGTATGTTTACAAACAGGTGTAAAGCGTAGCATTGCACAGTTTGGAAATTCCCTCCTTTTCTTGTAATCTGTTGACAGGAGCATCTCCCTCCTCAGCTCCTCCTGTTTCTGTAAAGTATAATCATGTCTAAATCTGTTAATTAGCAATTAAATCTACTAGAGATTTCTAAATAACAGAAGGATCCCAATTAGTCTCGGCTGAGCTTTGGATCCAGCATAAAGCCTTCAGCAGTCAAATTGTGAATACGGGAAGCTAAGTCCAGAACACTCAAAAGATAAATTGCACATTTGTGATGCTAAAAGATGCTCTGAACAGACCCTTCGGGGTGGCCCAGTGGTTTGGGCTTGGGACTTCCATGTTGGAGGTCTCAAGTTCGAAACCCCTTGCCAGCGAAAGCAGGGGGTTCGCCTTTTGGGTCGAGCTCGTCGCACCAGGCTTGCCTGGTGCGGGTTACCTCTCCTATGTGGTTTGCGAGCTATTGCATAGGAGCGGGGGTTTTATCCTGTGCGCACCCAAAGGGTAGCGGCTGCGGGTTTCCTTGTCATCGAAAAAAAGATGCTCTGAACTGCAATGTTTGTGATTCCTATTGTGTTACCAAATAAAAGAAGGCTTTTCCTGAAATTGGTGAAACCGTTAACTATGAGTTCTGGTCTTTAAGTCAGGACGTCTCCTTCACTAGGATTAGAAATAAACTGATGGTGTTCTCGTTGCCCGATAGTTCACCTCTATGACTACTTAAGCTACATCAGAACCCATACCTTAGATCTTTGTTACTTCCTTATAAAAAAAAAGATAATAAGTGAAAATTGTCAAAGAATATTATATATGGATCAGTTACCTTTTCTTGTAAGTTGATTTTATAAGGTCACGTGTCGTTTTATGCTGGAAAAAGATAATCTATCCGCTGTTTCAGAATGTAAGGGACCATAAAAGTTTAAAGTTCCAAGAATTAGAGAAGAAGGTGATTATCTGTATCAGTTTTCAGCAATTAAGAAGTTTGATTTCTTTGTCTTGAAACTCAATTCTAACCAAAATTTCCCCATAGTAGGTTTCAACTTTAATCTGGGTCAAGCGTTGGCCTTTCCAGCTTGAATGTCTTTATATTATACGGCTACTGAATATTGCAGTTCAAAATACTTGATAGTATACTATGTGTTAAGTAGCATTTAGAGCCCATAAAAATAAGTCCAATAGTTCTTTTGGATAAACTTTTTGTTGATCATGAAATTTGTGTAGCTTTCTGTATAGTATATATTATACATTGTTAATATTTAAGCATATCATTTGGGGACTTGAATGATTTGGCATGGATCTGCAATGTAATTCACATATTTCATTCTTTTTTGGTTGTGGATCATCTGGTAACTTTTTTATGACATTTGATATCCTAAAAGTCATGATAATTCTAAAAGCAGTTATTGCACCTATTTAGTGTAGTTATGCAAAACCCCTTTTTCTTCAAAGTAATTCATGTTTAAGGTGTTAGAGAAGTGAAATTTATGAGATCATGATCGTAGTTTTCTCACGAGTAGAATCAATTTCTAGTAATCATAGTCATGTTTTTTTGTGATTGTTGCATTTAGAACTTGCTTATTAAAATAAAACAAACGCATAAGCATTGATGATGTTGGACCTAAAAACCTATGGATTTGGAACCGAAAGCAATTACTTAGAAACTGGTATTGCTTGAAAGTTTGTTAGTTGGACGCTTCAGCATTCATTTGAATGAACATGCTTGGATGGCCAAGCATAGGTGTTCCTTCTGATACAGGCTGGTGATTTTTAGTCCGCTCATATATTCAATTACAGATGGATATTTAGTGGTTTAATTTGATTCAACTTGCCCGATGTCTATAATATAAATGCCAAAATGTTTTTTTTAGGTTTTATCTGGACAAGAGTTTGGACGAATCAAATATGATGTTCTTAGATGATTGATTTCCTAAATAGATTGGAAGTCTAGTTGAATACTGCTACTACTATCTTCTTTAGTGAACATATCGGTGAATATACATTTTCACTTCAGTAATGAGTGTAATTAAGAAAAGCAAAATACTGGTCTGTCTGTCTACAGGTGCTATGCAGTTGCACTTCTTGAAGACAGGAAATACTCAACCTTAGCCCCTTTCGGTGGCTTTGCATTTATTGCTGCTTGGGCAAGTTTATTGTTTTAGGAGAACGGATGCCCAGAGTTAGCAAGCAGCAGTTGCTAAACTTGATTGATTCTGCAGATTTATTGAGCATTTGGTGAATCAAACGGGCTAGTGACACTTTCCTGTTTCACTTACTGTAAAATAGCAACGGAACTGGTGGAAATATCCTGTAAGCACCATTTGACATTCCTTGAATGTGTAAAAGAAATGTTGAAGTTCAGTATACTGAATGCTGGACCATATAACTTATCAATAAAGTTGATTTGAAATTTCCTAATACAAAGTTAATGCTAAGTTCGAGCTTTCATATTGTTTCGCCATGGTGCATGAGGCATGAGCCTGAGTTATATATCTAGCAAGTGGAGTCACCCTGGCCAATTAAACCAAAGTATGAAAATTGAGTTGATTTAGCCCTCATCTTTTTCATATGAATTTTAATTGGTTTACTAACACTAGCTGAAATTGCATTGTTGAAGTAAAGAAGCTCCAAATAGAGATAAACTATTGGATGTCACAATTGCATGATTAGCAGCCTCTATCTCGAATCTTTAATTGCAAAAATGGCTACAACATATTGAATTCAACTACTCAAATCCAGGTTATAGTCAGTTGTCTAATCTCCAGGATTATCTTTCTTGGCATAAATGATGAAAACCTGAACTTGGTGTTTAAGAGATTGAAAAACACAAAGTACTAGGGCATGTACTCGTAGTGGCAAGAATTATGACCTGTAAGCAAGCAAAATGTGGATCAAAAGTTAGCTGATATGTTGTTGTTTACTAACAAGTAAATAATCAGTGAAGAAGACAGAAAAAGCAAGTAGCGATAAAAGTAAAAGCTACTTAATAGCACATGATAGTATTATAAGATAATCCAGATCCATACTGAGCTTAGCATAGAAGATTTTCACATGGTCTCTTTTTCTCTTTGTACTTTAACATGGTTTCATGTGATAACATGATCTAGACATTCCTTTGGATACAAGACAAGTTTTTTCCTTTTACTACCCCCCTCCCCCACCCCACCCTTTTATTCAAGATGTCATTGCTGCATTTGGATAGTGTGATACAGAAGCGGATCCATGATTTGAACATAACATAGAAGTTCAGTATCGATCTTCAATTTCTATTCTTTGTTATCGATACTGAACTTAACTTTTTCCAAACATGAGAATCATTCTTAGTTGAGCGAGAATCTCCCTTCTAGGCTCTGGTCGTGTAATTTGGCACATGTTGGTTAATAACACAAGATTACTAACAGAAAACAGGTAGTACTTACTAGGATCAAGTTGAATAACCATGGCAGCATTGTTGAAGAAACAGGTTCCACCTTTCTTCTTGTACTTCTGAAAGTAATTATTGAAGGCATAAGAAGCATGGTCTCTCACAGTATTTGGATAATAACAAGACTGGTCCTTCTGAATCTTGCTACAATCTGCACCCCCTTTCCCACATGCCCAATCTAAAGCCACTTGCAACTCAGTATCTGGTGTCTGTTCATCTGCTATGCACCATTCTTCTAGCTGCCCATTCACTATGAAAACACCAAAAGAAAAAAAAGGGAAATAAAATGTGAGTTGTGACTATCAAACAACAACAACATATCCTGAAATCCCACTAGTAAAGTCTGGGGACGGTAGAGTGTACGCAGATGAGATTTTACCTGAAATTTTTGTGACTAGCATGAAAAGCAGAAGAACAAGAAAATTTCTTGACATACTTCTCCTTTGTGACAAGGTGAGATTGACAATTTCTTTTGGGGTTATGGGAATGGTGATGGGACTAGTGGTGCTCAACTGACAGTTTATCTAGATTTATAATGTAATGCACAAGTTTGTCTAATGTTTTTTTTTTGTTGGTATTTGGTGAAGTGGGATGTTATCCAGGTCTCACATGCAGGGGTTTAACCAATAAAATTTGGGCTCTGCTAAAGTTGCTTTTCATATTTTTTTATTTAGAGGAGATTCTGATTAACATATAAAGATATGTCTCTGACCATACTTGTTCACAGAATTGAACAAGTGCTTTATGTGTAGGCTATATTTTAATTGTCATAGAAAGACTAATGAATGAAATTACTCTTGATTTTGTAGCTTATGTACAATAAATCTAATGTATTAAGCTCTTCTTAAATCATTCGCATAGTCAAAGCTTAGTGTATCGAGTTAAGCTCCAATTAAGACTTTCGCCCTCTTAGCCCCAGGTCATGGTGGTGATTGGCACACAAACCTTTCTAGTTTCTATAATAGCCTCTAGTAACATCTTATGATGAAAGTTTTTTTTTTAAAAAAAAAAGTTAAATCGGTTTTATATGTTACTTATATTTTACCTCTTTATAATAACTTTTTTATGTAGAACATACATCCATCTTTATAATAATACACTCTTTATAAAATTACTTCTTTATAACAATAATTTTTATAGAAATAGAATGTCAGTAAAATATGCACATCTATAAAAAATAAAAAAAAGTCAGAATAAACGAGGTTGTTACAAAGAATCAACAAAATTATTTAAATAAGAAAAACACTTTAGAGTGAGGGTTTTAAGATAATTAAAAGTAAGAAAATATAAGCTCACAAAATTTAGTCTGCTTAAAAGAATAAAACCACTAGTATTGTATATGAGTGCATGTTAGATTTCTAAGGCTCAATATCTCAATATATTTAAACAATTCATCTTATTAAAATACAAAGGCTAAGAGGTGGATTTCTTGACATATTACCAAAGAAAAAGTGAGAAATTTAACCTTATGAACTTCGAATTTATAACGAAGATTTCAAATGTTGAGTTCTAAATTTGATATTTGTATATATTTAATAAACTTATTAATACAAATACACTCTTTGAGCAAAAGTTACTGAATTCGACTGAACTTATATCCAAACTTCTAACTCTGCTCCTATATATCAATATATAAGTTTAGAAAATATTAGTAATACATGCACCTAAAGATGTGACCTAGTGGTCAATAAAACAGTGGAGAACGTTGATGTTGCACATTTACAAATGTAATTTAAAAAAATATTATGAACTCATATAATTCCACTTGGGATTAAGGTCTAATTTGTATATCACAGAAAAAGATGGGGTTTTCTTGCACATACAGAAAAATACATAAAGCGAACCTTTCTGTAATATTTCAAATTTATCGAAACTCCGATCGATTCAAAGCTGAAGCTCTCACAAGACACGTGAACCATGGCAACGGCGGTTGGGATAGGAGAAGGAAATCCCGGTGCCGGTGGTGGAACCTTATCGGAACTTTACCAAAGCTCGAGACGGCTCTTACTCAAGTCTCGAGATGGTTTGGAGAGGCTCGAGCGTTTCGAGTACACTTCGTTGTCGTCTTCTTCTTCTTCTATGCTACCGTCATCTTCATCTTCGAGTGCTGTCATGACCGATCCTTCAGAACAGCCGTTTGATGCAGTAAGACAAGATATCGCTCAGATCCAGTCTCTTTGCTCTAAGATGGAACTTCTCTGGCGATCCATATCTGCCAAATCCCAGCGTGATCTCTGGAAACGGTAGGGTTCTCGAATTTCGATCTATTGTATTGAGATTGCTTTGATTTAAAATTCAAATTACGTAGTATTGGAATGATTTGAGCGTAACATATACTAGGATTTATATTGCTGATTCAGTAAGTTGGGATTTAAATATAATTGATTGATTAGTTAAAATTGAATTCTAATTTTTCTGCAATTTGTGGTCTAGTGTGGTTGATTTCTTCGATTAAGGTGAATATGTTCGAGATTATACCTTGTTTAATTCTTTACATATCTATAATTGAGAGGTCTAATTGCGCATCATATGTGGTTAGGCAGGATTATGAACTAAAATATACAACTCATTGAAATTTGCTGCTTTAAGTTTTCTCCTTTTGTTCTCCCTTTAAGTATCAGGTTTCCGTCTATGCTATAAAGGCTCGTTTGGTTTGAATACAAGTTATGCTGAGATAAGTTATGCTAGGATTAGTTATACTGGGATTAGTTATCCTGACATTATTTCTTATTGATTGTTTGGTTTGTTGTACTAAAAATAATAACCATGGCATATTTCCTAAAAATAAGTGGTTTGATTACAAAAATACCCTCTTATTTAGCTTTTTATATTTATATTTTTTGGTAGAGTTTAAAACCCAATCCATCCAAGATAGAAAACCCACCAGTAACTCATTTTTAAAATAAATCTCACCTATCCACATAGTCCTTCCATTCTTTTCTTCCTTGACCCTCTTGAATACACATGCAGACGTGAGAAACAAACCATTCTCCATTTCCATTTTCAGACGAGAAATACTAAACACCCATTTGCTTATTTAAGTCAAAAAATAAGAAAGTAAAATTAGCAGAATATGATAAAAAAAATTGAAATCTTGATAAGTATCCATGTACAAAAATGTGTTAAAACAACCAATTTTGGCACATTATAAATGACACAAATAAAAAAAATGGAATCTTGATAAGTTTCCGCATACATAAATGTGTTAAAATAATATTTTTTGCTCACATTATATATGGAAGACAAAGATCAAAAAATGAAATCTTGATAAGTAGCCACATTCAAAAATATGTTAAAATACCCAATCTTTGCACATAAATTATTAAAGACAAATACAAAGATTTTTTCCCAACTTGAGAGGTAATGTGACAATTATTAAAGCGGGAGCAAATTTCATAAGCAGCCCTCGTGAAAGGTTATCAATTAAATGGTTTGAAAGGTAGTTTTGTCATTTAATAAGTTTATCCCATGACAAATTATGATGAGATTATTATACCACCCCTTGAGAGGGATAACTTATCCCGGTACTATTTATTAATCCCGGGATAAGTTATCTCAAACTTCCCAACCAAACACTAAATTAAGTGTCACTAAATATTTATCCCATGACTATTTGTGTTTATCCTTCACACCAAACGACCCCTAAGAGTATTAGTGCCAAATAAGATAGAGTCAGCGAATATTTTTTGTTTCAAATTTTGAGTTCGTTTGAATTTGGAGGTTGTTTATTAATGGATCCGATTAGTTAAGATCCTTATCCATGTAAAATTTTGATTCCATCTGAGGTGAACTGACGAAGAGGCTTACTGGAAGCCGGAAGGTAGCTGAATCCCAATTCTTTATGAGCTGACATCATATTTTCCTACTCTTTCCTTTTCTTTCAATGTTGACTTTCACTTAGAGTTGTTAGTCTGCATTGCGCAGGTTAGTTGGTTCTCCATTCAGATGAGGTTGACATTTGTATATGGAGTATGTATAGGTTTCACATTAGAAATGTAGTTTACAATGCTTGAAGTACTGTGTTCAGTCTTAGTAAACGAGGCTTAAAATCTCAGTAGGATCACTCTTTGTAATGTTCAGCGACAACTTCTCTTGGTGTTATACTTTGTAAAATTTTGGTGATTCAAGTATAATGAATCACATTTCTAATTATACTATACAATACAATAGGTAACAACCATCCAAACAAGTAAAGAAATGAAAGCCATTTTAAAGGGACTTGAGAAAATTAGTTAGTGACCCTCTTCTTTCCATCCTATTAGGTGTCCATTGAACTTGGGGAATGGGAAAAATGTGTATCGATCTGGTTATCAACTTTCGATATATGGATGAAGATTTAGACAGGTGAGTGGATTCTGTGTGTATTTAGGTTAACGGAGCTCCTAATCCTATTAAATCAGTTACAAGTCACTTGTTATAAAAAAAAGTTACATGTCACTGGATTATCGCCTTAGCTCCGCTAGGATTACATAAGAGGGTTATATTCGTATGGGTTATTTGAGAAAGGTGCAAAATCTGTAATGGAGAATGCACCAACTTGCAATATCTGATGAGCCTGGTTACTGAATTAAGGAGTGGCTTATTAAGTTGACCGTCATACTCTGGGAGTAAACCAGAAGGTCAGGCTCTTTGGAGCTTGTTTATTGCAGCCCTCCCAGCCCAAAGGAAAATGCCCAGATCATTTGGAAAAAAAAAGATGCGTCGCCGGGGAGCTCTTGGCGAGGAGACCTTAGGATAAGTTGCTAAAACAAACGGGATGGGAGGATCGACCCGTTCAGATAATATGCTCATAATATGCTCAATGGTAGTCAGTCTTGTGCTCATTTCACGTTGATGTTGAGTTTATGTCTTCCTTATGCAGAAAAGTGGAACAAGTGGCTGAAGAAGCTGACTCTTTGAAAGCTAGTCTGGATAAATATAATTTAAGACATCAGCGACGTATGCAAGAAGCCAGGGAGAGAGCAGAACTGATTGGAAGAAGTGTATGGCGTTTTTCTTAGTGGTGTTATTAATTTTTTTTGTTGATACTTTGATGTTTCCTTCTAATGGATTACTTTATGTTCTAGAATGGTGATTCATCCCATGTTCTGAGGATTTTTGATGACGAAGCACAGGCGATGCAATCTGCTCGTAATTCATCTAGAATGATGGAAGAAACCCTGGCAACAGGTGTGGCCATTCTATCCAAATATAGTGAGCAAAGGGATCGTTTGAAGGTACTTTCTGATGGAGACCTGATCCACTTCTTTACATATTGTACAGCATAGAAGCTTGTTTAGTCCGTTACTGCAATGAAAAGAGATTTTATGTGCTGGGAATTTTGCATGGAAAGTGGAGAAAAGATTGCCTGTTTGGTAAGAGCGTTTGGCTATCTTACACTCCCTCCGTTCACCTTTACTCGTCACACCCATCAAGAAAACAATATTGACATGGCTAGTTTACCACACTACCCCTATTAATTGATGTTTAGTATTAGGTTTTGGAAAATGATTTGGGAATAAGTAATTATTGCCAAGTGTAAAGCATGAAAAAAATAATTGTTTTTTTCTTGATATGTTAAAAATGATGAGTAAAAGTGAAAATCTATTTTTGGAATAGTGGACAAGTAAAAGTGAACAGCGGGGGAGTAGTTCCAGGTTCTACAACTACTTTCACCTGCTATGTTTGGCTCGAAGGGGGAAGTTGAAATAGTCAATATATATTAGCTGATGAAAGTATGGTTTCTCTCCTCCATGTTTTGCTTAAATGAATTTAGAGACAGAACGGTAATAAGCGCATAAAATAATGAGGGATGGTTAATCTTCATAACTTTTTTAAAAAAAGATGAGGGCTGCTTAATCAAGTTTTGCTCTTTAGTACCAATCCTTTTAGCAAGAAGCAGAAAGGTGGCTGCAAGGTGAAAGTGTAAAGCAAGGACAGTAAAAAGGTCCTGTTTGTGTAAGGTTTCTATTTATCAAAGTTTGGTTGCAAGAGTAATTTTTCCAAAAACTTGTGGGTCTTGAACTTCCTGGTTGAACGGGAGACGTGTTAGTCTGAGTTCAAGGTCATGGAGGTTTGGTTTTTAAATACTGCAGGACCTTGAGTTGGACTACTTTGTGGAAAAACTTACTTTGTTAAAGGAATACAGGGCGGTGAACATTTGTTATCATTTACTCTGGTTATATTATTTTGCCACGATTACTGTTATTACTTTCTAAAGTTTGTGTTAGTCTTAAGCATAGTAGGGTTAAACTGCTGGCCTTTTGTTTAACCTTGTTGCAGAGAGCTCAACGTAAAGCACTAGACGTGCTCAACACTTTGGGGCTTTCAAATTCTGTAATGAGACTCATCGAGAAGAGGAATCGTGTTGATAGATGGATCAAATATGCAGGGATGGTCTTAACAATCGTGATTCTGTTTTTCATTTGGAGGTGGACAAGATGATTGGTGCTGTGGACCATTTACCGAGCACCTTTTCTTGTGGTAGTATTGAGGCAATGAGACTTTTAGTCCCCTTTAAAGGAATCTGGGGAAATTTGACTTGATACTTGATAGTCATTTTGAACTCATGAAGAAATTGATAAGCATTGCAATAATGTAGAGTATGAAAACGTCATTTTTGGAAACTTTACTGGTGTATTAATGGAGTTCATACAAAATTATGTAAAGAATTGCAATTCTTCATTAAACGGCATAATAACAAAGTAAAACTACATTCAAACCCCTATACTATTATACTCCTTTATTTACATGCATTTATTTTCCGCTCCGCTTTTTGATGAGCACCTTTTCTTCCGACTCCAACTTTTTCAAAATTTCAGGCAAAACACTCGTTGGATCATCCCGCAATCTTGTTATAATAGAGGAACCTTCTTCTTTGTATATTTTCCTTATGTAGCCCACACTCACAGCACTGAAATAAATGTCGATATTGATTAGTTGATCCTCATGTTGTTGTTGTTGTAGTGAGTACATCAACAACTCTTTTGCAGAATCCTCACTTGTTTTCCGATTAGATATTTTATGGTCCTGATAGATGTTTCTTCTAAATGGTCTCATGTGTGCCTATTGTCATCTCGCAACTTGGCATTTACAAAATTGTTGGCACAAATAATGCGATTATGGGCACAGCTTCCTGATAATCAGATTAAGTCTATTCGCCTTGATAACGCTGCAGAGTTTTCATCCCAAACATTTAATGATTATTGTCTAACGATTGGGATAAGAGTTGAGCATCATGTAGCTCATGTTCACACTCAAAATGGTTTGGCTGAGTCATTAATTAAACGTCTGCAGTTGATAGCAAGACCATTACTTATGAAAACTAAGTTGCCCACTTCTGTGCGGAGTCATGAAATTTTGCATGCTGCAGCACTTATTTGTCTCAGGCCGACAGATTATCATAAGTTTTCCCTATTGCAATTGGTTTTGGGTCAACAACCCAATATATCTCATCTAAGAATTTTTGGATGCGTTGTATATGTGCCGGTAGCACCACTACATCGCACTAAGATGGCCCCCAAAGAAGGTTAGGAATATATATTGGGTTTGAATCACCCTCCATTATTCGCTATCTTGAACCACTAACTGGAGATATGTTCACAGCCTGATTCGCAGATTGTCGATTTGATGAGACACTTTTCCCAAAATTAGGGAGAGAAAATAGTGAAATTAAAGGACAAATTTTGTGGAAAAATTCATCATTGTCTCATCTTGATCCTCGTACTTCCATTTGTGATCAAGAAGTACAAAAGATCATTCATTTGCAGAAAATTGCAAATCGAATGCCAGACGCATTTACAAATTTGAAAAGGATTACTAAATCACATATTTCTGCAAAGAATGTCCCAATTCGAATTGATGTCCCTGTAGGACCATCTACTAGTGTCATAGCTAATGAGTCAAAAGCACGCCTGAAGCGTGGTAGACCATTAGGTTCAAAGGATCAAAACCCTAGGAAAAGAAAATTAAAAGGTCAAAATGACACTATGAAAAAACCTCATATAGAAAGTCAAGATGTGAGTAATTCTAGTATCCTTGAAGGGATCAATGAACTTGAGACTCAAGAAAATAATGAACTATCCATAAAATCAAGTGATGATGAAACAAATCTGAATCGATCATAAATAGCGGTGGATTATGTTTTTGCATACAATGTTGCATAAAAAATTATGCAAAATAGTGAGGATCTTGAACCTCAATCTGTTGTAGAATGTCGACAAAGAAGTGATTGGCCAAAATGGCAAGAAGCAATTCAATCAGAATTGAATTCACTTGTCAAGCGCGAAGTTTTTGGGCCTATAGTACAAACACCTAATGGTATTAAACTTGTTGGCTATAAATGGGTTTTTATACGGGAAGGAATGAGAAAAATGAAATACAAAGGTACAAAGCACGTCTTGTTGCGCAAGAATTTTCTCAAAGGCCTGACGTCGATTATGAAGAGACATACTCACCCGTTATGGATGCAATAACATTCGTTATCTCATTAGTTTCACGATCCATGAGAGACTTGAAATGCATTTGATGGATGTGGTTACAGCCTACCTTTATGGATCACTCGATAATGAGATATACATGAAAATTTCTGAAGGATTCAAAATGCCCAAAGCATACTGTTCAAAGTCTCGGGAAATGTACTCAATTAGATTGCAAAGATCATTGTATGGTTTGAAGCAATCTGGACGCATGTGGTATAACCGCCTTAGTGAGTATTTATCTAAGGAAGGTTATATAAATGATGCGATTTGCCCATGTGTGTTTATAAAGAAAACAATATCAGAGTTTGTTGTACTTGCTGTTTATGTTGATGACATAAACCTTATTGGAACTCCAATGAAACTTCATAGGGCAATTGATTATTTAAAGAACGAATTTGAGATGAAAGATCTCGGAAGGACAAAATTATGTCTTGGTTTGCAAATAGAGCATTTGACAAACAGTATTTTTGTTCATCAATCTGCATACACAGAAAAGGTGTTGAAAAGATTTTATATGGATGAAGCACATCCATTAAGTACTCCAATGGTTGTTCGATCACTTGATGTGAATAAAGATTCATTTCGACCTCAAGAAAAGAATGAGGAAATTCTTGGTCCTGAAGTACCATATCTCAGTGCAATTGGTTCACTAATGTATCTTGCTAACACTACAAGGCCTGATATAACCTTTTCGGTTAATTTGTTAGCAAGATATAGTGCTCCTACTAGGAGACATTGGAATGGGATCAAACCCATATTGCGGTATCTAAAAGGGACTATCGATATGGGCTTATTCTATTCTAACGGTTGTAGTCCAGACCTTGTTGGTTATACTGATGCAGGATATTTATCTGACCCACATAAAACTCGATCTCAAACAGATTACGTATTCACATGTGGGGATACTGCCATATCTTGGAGATCTACGAAACAGTCTATCGTGGCCACTTCATCAAATCATGCTGAGATAATAGCTATTCATGAAGCAAGTCGAGAATGTGTGTGGTTAAGGTCCATAATACACCTTATTCGAGAAAAATATGGTTTGAAATGCGACAAAGTAACCACAATTTTATACGAGGATAATGCAGCATGCATAGCACAACTCAGGGGAGGATTCATAAAAGGAGATAGAACGAAACACATTTCACCAAAGTTTTTCTACACACATGAGCTCTAGAAAAATGGTGATATCAACGTACATCAGATTCATTCGAGTGATAATGTGGCCGATTTATTCACCAAGTCTTTGCCAACCGCAACGTTTGAGAAAATGGTATACAAGATTGGAATGAGAAAACTTGGACAACTGAATCGTGATTTTCATCAGGGGGGGTAAAATACGCGTTGTACTCTTTTTTTTCCTTAATCAAAGTTTTATCCCATTGGGTTTTCCTAATAAGGTTTTTAATGAGGCAGCAAGTAATGCGTATTAGGAACAACTATTTATACTTGTTACTTCACTAAGAATTTTATTTTACATGGACATCCAACGGAGAGTGTTGTAAATGAATTAATGAATTTGTACCTTTTTTATGCCTATAAAAGGCATTGTAACTTATATGGAAAAACACCCAAAAATAAGAAAAATAAAAGGTTTGCTATTTTATCTCTCTACTACATTCTTCCCTTCTTGGTTATTATTAGTTTAATTTTAGTATTCAGTCTTTATTTTATAACATGTACTATTTATTACCTTATAAATGTTATTTCATGCCATTCAACAACATTCGACTAAAATTTCTGAATTGGAACTACTAATTCACTTCTATTGCTATATTTATTTTTTCTAATCAATCAATCTATGAAATTAATACAAAATTATCCTCCGTCCACCTTGATGTCAAGGTGATGGAGAAATTCTATTATATTTAAATATATGCGAAAGGGCCTAAAATGTCTTTCAATTATTTGAATTGATATAAAACTACCCTCCATCCACTTTTTGCTTCCAAATACCCCTCACGTCAACCTTTTGGCTCAAACCACCCATGGTCACCAGAGGCGGAGCTAGGTGGGGGTTTGTGGGTTCAGACGAATCCACTAGCTTTTCCGTAGACCTTGTATTTGTATTAGAAAATACAAATACAGGGTCTACGGAAAAGCTATATATGTATATTAACTTGAGGGGTAAGGAAGGATAAGGAAGGGGTGGTGAAAATATTTTTCACACTAGTGTTAGAACCCCCAAACTTTTAATCTTGACTCCGCCTCTGATGGTCACACACTTTTTTGTGCCTCAATGTAGGTATATTCTGCCCATTAAAAAAAAGGAAAAAAAAAATACCTAAGCAAATACAATTACTCTTGAGGTTGGTAGTTTCTGGTGAAGTTGTTAGATTTTAATATATCCATATTGCTCCATCTTTTTTTAAAAAGAAATTCCAACTTTTTCTATTTCTTTGACTTGGAACTAATACTACATATGTTGATCCATACATTGAACTACTGATACCAAATACTTTATACTATCTCTTAATACACAGAACAAAAACAATAACCAAATGGCCTCTAGCTACCTCCATCAATTTAACAAGAATATACAACAAAAACCTTAATTTTACTCAGTTAAGATTTAAAGAAAAAAGAGTAAAAAATGAGTTATCCACCCTAAAAAATGATAGTATTTTCAGTTTGTGTGATTTTTATGTTAGTATTCTCATAGTTGAGTAATTTTGTGTTAGAAATGATATGTTATGTGACCATATTGTGAAATTATGAATCCCATGTATCTCGGAGTCTGGGTGTTGTTAGAAAGAGACTGGTCTAGGATGGTCCGGATACGTTGGTCCATCTGGATGAACCCTCTTCATCCAGCTGACATTGATGGACTCGATGTTGACTGTCGTCCTCTCTGTGCTTCCCATGTGTCTGGTCAAATAGTTTTCACCAGTGCATCAAAAGAACTGGACCTTTGATGCACCATTATGAAGGTAGCTATAATCTCCAGGAGCAGGTAACAATAATGATATTATCAAATTAGTGTTTATTTGTTTAAGTGTCTAATATGATCATGACATATTAACCTCATTGAATGAAAGAGATAGACTCTAACAAATCTGTTTTCTTAAACTAATGCAAGTTAGCTAAAGCAATGTGCCTATAAATTCTTTTTGATCCATTTGGAGTTGATATGTGTAGCAACTAGAACAAAGAAAAACAGCTCTTTTAAAAGTTGCAAAAGAAGTAATTAATATAAATGGCTAAATTTGGCAATTTGAGTAATTTTCTAGTGTTGTGTATTCTACTAGGAATAGTGGGTTCTAGCTATAGTCAGTTGCAGCTCGACTTCTATGCAAAGAGCTGTCCGCAAGCAGAGAAGATAATTCAAGAATATGTGCAAAAGCAAATCCCAAATGCTCCGTCTCTTGCAGCTGCGTTGCTCAGGCTGCATTTCCACGATTGCTTTGTCAGGGTAAGTTTATACCTCATTTCATATGAAGGCTGCCATTCTTGCAGTAGTTTCCTGATTTATTGATTGGATTTTTACAGGGTTGTGATGGTTCTGTACTCCTGAATTTCACTTCGAGCACAAAAAACCAGACTGAAAAAGTAGCTGTTCCTAATCAAACGCTGAGAGGCTTCTCATTCATCGATGGTGTGAAGAAAGCAGTTGAAGTTAAATGCCCCGGAGTTGTCTCTTGTGCGGATATTGTTGCCTTGGTAGCTAGAGACTCTGTTGTGATCACAGTAAGTACAAAGCTTGAACCAACTTGTAAACTAGTTTCCAACTTGCGACCATATTTGCTTAGCATATCCTGATCAGACCAATAATGGAATATGTTTGTCTCCCTTTTTTTATTCAGGGAGGCCCTTACTGGAAGGTTCCAACTGGTAGAAGAGATGGAAGGATATCAAACGCCTCGGAAGCCTTGGCAAACATCCCTCCTCCAACAAGCAACTTTTCCAGTCTCCAGACGTCTTTTGCCAGCAAGGGTCTTGACCTAAAAGATTTGGTCCTATTGTCTGGTAAGTTTAAATTAGTACATCCCTGCTCTTTTCTGCTTATGCTATATTAAAACTTTCCATACATTACTTGGTATGAACAATTTTCTACCAGGTGCACATACCATTGGGGTCTCTCATTGCCCGTCATTTTCATCACGTTTATACAATTTTACTGGAGTTTGGGGCAAACAAGATCCATCTCTAGACAGCGAATATGCAGCTAATCTTAAAATGAAGAAATGCAAATCAATCAATGACAATACCACAATTGTTGAAATGGATCCTGGCAGTTCCAGTAAATTTGATCTTAGCTACTTTCAGCTTGTGCTCAAAAGAAAAGGGCTATTCCAATCTGATGCAGCCTTGACAACAAGTGCGACAACAAAGTCATTCATCAACCAGCTACTACAAGGATCACTCAAACAATTCTATGCCGAATTTGGTGTAGCAATGGAGAAAATGGGAAAGATTGAAGTCAAGACCGGCTCTGCTGGTGAGATTAGGAAGCACTGTGCAGCTGTGAATAGTTAAGAGCTGTCTTTTTCCCTTTGTTCCCAACTTCCAATATTTCTTTGCTTGTAACCTTTGTGTGAATGATTGGGGATAACATGTATTATTTCTTTTTCTAGTTATTCCGACTTATTCTTGATAGTTTTCTATAAAAAATTGATCTCCCTGTACCCCTATTGATTGATGACTCAGAACTACCATAAAATTATCTCCAACAGTTTGACAAGTTCTGATAAATCTTTAATAGCGTATTGATAGGTTAACAGTTAACTTCTGCCATTGGGTGTGAATGAAATTTCTTAGGCGTTATACACTTGCTTTGATGATTCTCCACATGTATGTTAGAGTACATGAAAAATCAAAATTATCTAATGCTTTGACACTGTATGGAGCTTTTAGAACTGCTTTTTAAGACAAATAGGTATATTAATAGTATCAAATCAGCAACTTTGTAAATGAGAGTTTAAGAACTTCACACAGAATTACTACTATAATTAATGAAACTATCTGCAATTCATTATACGGCATAATAACAAAGTATACTCCTCTATTTACATGGATTCTTTATCTTCTCATGAATATCGCGCCACTTTTTGATGAGCACCTTTTCTTTCGACTCCAATTTTTTCAAAATTTCAGGCAAAACACTTGTTGGATCATCCCGCAATCTTGTTATAATAGAGGAACCTTCTTCTTTGTATATCTTCCTTATGTAGCCCACACTCACAGCACTGAAATAAATGTCGATATTGATTAGTTGATCCTCATGTTGTTGTTGTTGTAGTGAGTACATCAACAACTCTTTTGCAGAATCCTCAGCTGTTTTCCGACGGGACAAGTTCATGTCAAGCTCAAACATCTCATCTTCCATTAAATTCTTCTTCTTATCTTCCATGGAATTCTTCTTCTTCTTCTTCTCTTTTCTAATTCCGTTTCTACCCAATAGAAGAAACTCAAACTCATCTATCAAATCTTGATTTTCTTTACCAAAGATTATCATAATTGCATTATAAGCCTCTTTATTACATAGTTTACCTTGTGTCAATTTCCTAATGGTCTCCAAATATTCCAGTAGGATAACTCCCCCCCGTTCATCAGCAAAGCGTCTCTGCACTTTATTCATAAATACAATATAAGGCTTCAACACTGTCTTCTTTGGTGACTGCGGAGGGGAAGGTAAGTGTGGCGGCAAGAAAAATCTATAGCCAGTTAGGAAATCAGGATGGAATTGGAAAAGAGTATCCAATTGGGAAACAAGATCAACAACATTCAACTTGTCAGTTGAATAATCCTTCATCACTCGTTGGAATTGGCAGAAAATACGTGGGTGTAATTGCAGGGTACGAATGAAAGATGTGGCTCGGCCAGCCATTTCCATTATTAGTAAAACAAATTGATTGTTTGAGATGGGTGACGACTGCTACAGGGAAAAAGAATTCTAACTTGTGTTGTGGAATGCTATGTCTGATAGTTTGAGAGCGTTCAAATGGTATTTATAAATAAAATTCATACTTGTCTTGTTCTAGTAGAACTAGGATTTGAATATGGTAACTAATTCTACTTTAATTGGGAAAATTATGGGAGTGAGTAACAATCCTACACGGATTGGGAATGGAACTAGGATTCAAATATGGTAACTAATTCTACTTTAATTATAATTGGTAAGTATTTCTATTTCTATTTCACGCGGGCAGTAACACAGCTCGGAGTCCACAAATTTGCAAACTTCACGGCTGACTGTTTCATCAAATTACTTGAGAAGAATAACACCCACATTATAAGCCATTGAACAAGTAATCTATTTCTTTCGTTTCGTATGGAAAACAACACACTCTGTCAGGACTCATCATTACAAAAAAAAGTATTAAAACCCCTTAAATTTTCCTAGATATATACAGAGCAACAACAACACGCTCAGTGAGATATATACAGAGCCAAGTATGCAAATACAGTTACTAGTCATATACAAAGAAAATAGGAACACTGGATCAGGTGGCGACATCAGAAGCCAGCATCACATGACAAGGATGCTTGACAATCCAAGGTGTGAACCAGTAAAAACACCCCAACAAAATCTTCCTTCAACTGTACCGAATCTAGTATTCCTGAAAAAAGTTGCCTAAATCAGACAAAATATCTACATCCTGAATGGTAGCCGGCAAAGCAATTCACAAAAGAGAAGATGATGGCAGAGACACAGACCAAGGAGAACCAAGAATCTCCAAGACGGTTATGATTATTCATCAACCCCAAGCAAAAGATATCTAAAGAATAAAGTTTCTTTTATTCACTGCATGAAATATTTACGGCAATGTGTCTTGCAAATAGTTTACTCATTCTCATTGACTCATCCGTATCATTCAGACACCAACAGATTAGCATCATACCCTTTATATCGCATGCAAGCTTCAGACAATTTGTAACCGAAGCTGCAGTTCATAATAACTAGTCAATGAAATCCAATTCAAACCAAATCAACAAGAACATCTTAAAATCCTTTATGTGACCTGCTTACAAGCCTCCTTAGATTTAAACACTGAAAAGTCCTTTATGTGACCTGCTACAATTGTTTGAAGCCACATGAGAACCGCCATAACTTCCTAGATGTGAAAGTCACAAAAAGTATAATTTACTATATGAACCATTGATTTACAAGCATTTTTAAATGTTCCCCCCAGTATGCATGCACCTTCTCCCTATACAAAGTAGATCTGTCGAACCAGAAAATGCAAGTCCTTTTCAGTCTTGAAAGATCATTTCACACTACCAAATATCAAATATGCACACACCAGATAATATCATATAATCATTTGCACAGCTGAAGTAGTAAATATGCCATCGTTTGGCAGATACATGGCGGATATATAATTTCCAATAACCACACCTTAAAGAAGAAATGACCATTGACCATTTATACTATCTTCCTCTTAGGTAGTCTAAATTGTTAGAGATGGCACGGACTATCCATAAAAACGATGACAAATCCAATGAACTATCTAATCCGACCTTATTACAGCTATTAGATTAAACATCTTCAGGAAAACATGAGTATTTTCATTTAAACTTCCTCATATAGGAAGTCCACATTGTATGAGATAGCATAAATGACACCTTTAAAAATTATCAACTGATCTAGAAAATGTTTCATTAAGGTCATTTTACTCTTTGATATCATATGAACACTGTTTACCTGGACTAACTATCATGTATGTTCCTCAGTTCCATCTTCACCATTATCCAGTAAAGTTCCATCTCCACCATTATCTGGTACAGTTCCATCTCCACCATTATCCGGTACAGTTCTATCTCCACCATTATCTGGTACAGATCCAAATTCTTGAACAACATCAGTAGTCGAATTTACCTGCTGCGCAAATCTATCTTCTTTCCCAACTAAAGCCAGACTCTCGAAAAAAGGCTCACCATGGAATGAGCGATTGGTGCCATGGATTCCAAGATAGCTTATGTTTCTCCTCTTGGGGTTGTATGAAACCATTCCGACCATTCTGGCAGAAATCAACAACTCACCGTGAGTCCTAAATCCCACAACATTCCTGAATCCTCCTCTCAAATCAATATTATGCAGCCTACTCCAAGACTTCACCACACCATACTCTTTCATCACCCATATCCAGCAATAATCACTCTGCCAAAACTTTTCATACTCAATTAGGGCAAGCGACGTGCCCGTAATCATCACATCCAATTTCATTACATTTCTCTCAGCAACACTATCTGGCAAGCTTATTTCACTGAACTTTTCAGTTCCCACATCAAATGCTACAATAAAACTACAATCTTTACTATTACCGCTGCTGCTGCTACTACAATTACTATCATTGTTGCTATTCCCATTATCATCATCATCATCACTTGAATGAGATGCAATCCAATGAACAGCCCCATTAAGAAAAGTCGAAACAGAATGATTTTGATGCAAAATATAGGAAGGGCACGCATCAGAAATAGTCCTCCAAACCCCACTACTCAAAGAGTAAACCTCAACCCCAGGTGGAACCAAGAATTTAACAGCCCTCAATTTATCAAGAAACTCAATCGTCGGTGGAATCTGCAATTTATATTCCTCAGTAGCAGTACTATTATAAACAACCCTAACAACTTTATAATCATGCTTCACACCATCAAACCCAAACCCATAAATACAAGACCCACGTCCATTATACCCCAAATTAGGATTCGGCAAACCCACATGTTTACGAATTATAGGGTTCCATAAAACCACAGTATCCGTAAACTTATCATAATCATCAGATAAGCAAATAAGACCATCACAACAACCAACAATTCTCAAATACTCATTACGACTTCTTTCAGGGCATTTCAGCTCAAGATACTCCTCGAACGAATCGGCATCTGATGAATCTCCTAACTCTTCATCGTCGAAGTGTAACGCGTAACGTTCAACCCTGTCAAACATGTTGTAGTGCCGGACGAAGAGTAAAGGACGGCGACCGGCGGTGTTGATGTGGGTGTTGTGATGGAGAGAAATGAAATTAGGGTTTATGATCATGGAATACCATGATTTGCATATGGTGGTGCATTGAACAAGGGTTTTCAATGGTAATTTTGATAGAATTTCTACAAGAACATCTTTTGGAAGATAATCCGACATTGTTCTTCAGCTTCAAAATTCCCAGAAATGGAGCTTTTTAGGGGTCGCTAAATTAGTGAATTTCCCTCACTCGAGGAGGAAGTGGAATTTACACGCAAGTGGATGGAAAAGAAAGAGATGGGATAATTGTTTTATTTATTTTTTGTTCGTATAACTAAATTTGAATTTGTATCGAAAACTATCCATATTTGAGTTTGACTAAATTCGAAATTGCGTCCGCCCACATTGAGGGTGCCCTAACAAAAGTGATTCCATATCTCAAGGACTCAAACTTGACATCTCTAGTAGTCAAGAATGAAGAGTACTTGTCACTCCAACACAATCCTTATTGATAATCATATTTTCATTTTTGGTCCTTTATGTTATACTCACTCTATCCCTAATTACTTGTCCACTTTTTTTTTTTTAGTTGTCCCTAATTACTTATTCATTTTGACAAATCAAGAAAGGATAAATTATTTTTACCTATTATACCCTCAATTAATTACTTTTGAACTTTTTGAAAATCTTAAGTTTTTAATTCATCCACTTCATAATTAATATGGGTAAAATAGTAAACTTACTATGTCAATCATAATTTTCTTAATAGGTGTGTCAAGGACAAGTAATTAAAGACAAAGAGAGTATTTAGCTTTCCCAAATATCACAATTTTGAAAAAACTTTTTTGAGGAAGATTGGTCGGTGTTATATTTTATTTTGTTAGAGTTAATTTGATTAATCTTTAAATTTAAACTGAATTAGATTAATTTAATATTTTAAAAAATTATATTTTAATTTTCAAAAATTATACGAAAAATGTTATAAGTTACCATCCATCACATACTAATGTGATTAAGAAATACCATATCTCAAAATGCTGGTAAAAGTTTATATGATTTGACTCTCGATAAGCAAAAGGTGACAGGTAAAAGTGAGGAAAGAGTACTAATTAATAAAATATGTGTTTTTGATTGCTCTATATTGGAAAACATATCATATTTTACTACTTACAAAATTATATTATCATCAAAAATTTAATGCATTGGGTAATTAAGTGTTAAAACGATGAATGATTATGTAAATCATATATTACTAAAAGTGGAAAGTTTCAAAGTGCAAAGTTGAATTACCATTTTACCCCTATACTATATAAAAATATTATAAATTATATTTATTAATTAATTATTAATCCAACTCAAAAGTTAATTTTTTATTTATCAATTATGAGTTATGTCTCTTCAATGGCTCAATCCCATTTTCCAGCAACCATACAACTTCAATTATTTAAACCGTATATTATTTTCTATTTTCAAGACATTTACTTAGTTTTCCATATTAAATTAAATATTTTCTGTTTTCAAAGCATTTAGTTAGTTTTCCGTATTAAATTAAATATTTTAAGTTTTCTAATCATTTAACTGGTAGAACTAATGCATAGACTCTTCAGTTTTGGAATATGAATAGTTATTTTCATTTTCTATATATATATATATATATATTGTAAATTAATTATCATTTTTTACTTCTAACCCTATTTATAGTTTTCTCTTGTATTTCTTAGCCTTTGTGTTTGCTAATTACTAATTTTTTTATTTATTTTTCTTTGCTTCAGATCTTATCTTGCAATTGTGAACTCTTCCCTTCTCCATCGCATCATCAGCTACATAATTATCAGTTGGATTATTTCAACCATTTGTATTAAGTTCTAGCTTGTTTGTGAATATGGATTGATTATGTTATATTTCGTAATACTATTATATTTAAACAATTTAGTTAATATTTTCATATAAAATTTATACATAAAGGATTCATAATCTTGAATCAAACAAAGAAAGTTGTACATGCAATTATCTATTACAAATAAATATGATTTTTTCAATTATACCCCGTGAAATTGACAACAATACATTATCCATCTTAAAGAAGACATATGTTAATCAATATTTCTACATTATGAAATACAATTTTTATTCGGAAACAACATCTTAATATGTATGAGGATATAAGAAGGAGGAGACTATGATTTCTTAAAAATAAGACACAAACTTTAACATATAAAACATTTACAAACATAATCAACGTTACTTATGTTTACCTATAAACTATATGTTATTGAAATATTAAAAAAAAAATAAGGAAAGTGCCACACTGAGTATAAGATATATGAAAACTACATAAGAAAAATGTTATACCAATTCAATTGACTGTTTATAGCTACAAACAATTACCCTTTCCTAAATTTAGTCACTTATTACTTACATGTTTTAGCATCATCTATGTCATTTTAAAAAAATTGTACTCGTGCGCACATGTTCAGAAACTAATTTATGAGTATTGCAAACAAAAGAATTAAAATTTATATAATTTAATTAATTAAAAAATTTATGTACTTATATTATGAGGATTAAAATTAAAATTTATTAATTACTGGGATCAAAAATATTTAAAAAAAAAGAAAAGAGACTAGCTTTATCGTAATGGAACACTTAGTTGATTGTCTGATACTCATCACTCCTTATTAATCGTGTACTTAGAAGTAATGGATCGGTTAAAAAGAAACTTATTATACTGCATTATTTATGTGTTTGGTATCCCTATTACTCTTTCATGCATCATGTGATGACTTATGCATAATATAATATACTTGTTGAGGCTTGTCCATGGAGTTTTGTGATAAAAAGTTATCTTTGAAATTCAAAGATAAGTTTTATAGAAGGGTGATTAGACCGATTTTGTTGTATGGGATTGAGTGTTGGACAGTCAAAAATTTTCATGTTTGAAAGATGTATGTTGTTGAGATGAAGATGTTGAAGTGGATGTGTTGTCATACTAGGAATGATAAGGTTGGAAATGAGGATATTTGGGATAAGCTGGGTGTGGCCTCCGTGGTGGACAAGTTGAAGGAAGCGAGACTGAGATAGTTTGGACATGTGAAGAGGAGATGCATAGACGCACCAATGAGAAGATGCAAGAGGTTGGTTATAGTAGGTACGAAGAGAGGCAAGGATAAGCCAAAAAAAGTATTGGGGAGAGGTGATAAGACAGAATATGATCTAGCTTCAGGTTAGCGAAGACATGATCCTAAATAGAAGGGTGAGGAGGATACGAATTGGGGTAGAAGGGTAGTAGGTAGTGTAGTGTTGTCTTAGGATGACTGGTGTTTGTGATGGTACTTGTTGTATTATTATAGTTCTTATTATATTTTTTTAATAGTCTATCCTAGTATGTTGTTTATTGTATTTCGATTATCACGTGATTTTATTGTTGTTTTGGCTGCTTCTGCACTGTTCCTTGTTATTTGCTATATTCTTTTCGTTGTCTTCTTTTTTTTTATACCGAGATTTATTGCACTTGAGCCGATGGTCTTTTGAACTCGTGACATGCGCCTACCACATACAGTACAGATGAACAAAAGAAAATCTGTAGAGTGTGTCTAACAATGCAAGAATTGATATTCACTCCAAAAGATATGTTACATTTTAGTATTCAACAGTTCAAACTATTTCACTTCCAACACCAAACTCAACCTATTTTCAGCATCTTTATATACAGAATATTACACAATCTACAGCTTTAAATATACTTTTTGATTCACTACAGAAACACTTACAAAAGAAGAAAAACTTTCAGTGTAGGTCTAGCCTAATCTATCTGATCTCATAACAGCCAGATTTTACTTCCTAAACTCAACCACTACTCAGGTGAAATTAAAGAAAAAATTTGTTTGCATACCTGAAGCTGCTTCCCTTGTCAAACTTCTATGCTATTTACATACTTCTTTTTCTATTAGAGCTCCTGAAACACAGGATACATCTCGGGACCTACGAGTGTTTTGGCACAACCCTGCTTCAAGTGAGTTAGCAAACTGGCTTCAATTGTCAGGAACTTCACAGAGAAAAGGTGCAATATGCATAAGCAGAATAAGTTTTCCTCTCTTATTGCATCCTCGTGAGAGTTGCCACATGATGGAATAGTCTTTCGTCAGTGATTGGGTTGCAATCCGGGAGTACCCATGATTAATTTTTTGTATCTAGTGGTTGTTAGCCAGCATTCCTGCAAATGAATGGATATCAGTTCATGTGGATTGAAGATAAGGAAAGTCAGTCCGTCTATCTGATAAGGAGGCAGGTAGATTACCACAAAAGGAAGGTGGAGGTGTTTAGGATGAGCTGCTAAATCATCCAGCAGCAAGACTGGGAGTCAGCTGTCACACATCTGACTGGCCAAAGCTCCGTCCTCCGCTACCAATGGAGGAATCCGTTAGATATCCAAATAGCTTAGTCCCTTTATCCCGGAAACAAGTTAACTAAACCATAAGACTGGACCTCAAAAGACGCTGCTGCACAGTTAATGTGATGTCCTAATCAACCTGACCCAAAGAAGCGTGCCACTGTTGAATAAAGCTGCCCTTTTTCAAACGGTTTTGATACATAATCATCCATACCGCACTTCATGCACTCTTCATTTGTTGCTTGAATTACATCTGCTGTCATTGCTAATATTGGCGTGTGCCAATGAGCCACTCTGGCAGACATGCCGGGAAGTAACTCACCAGAATCGACCTTTTCATTGTATTTGTTTTCTAGATTGCGTATTTGTCGTGTCGCTTCAAACCTGCATATGGACATAGAAACCATCAGAGATATGCTCATCTAAGTGATCAAATATCTACAGACCCGCACATTATTCCTGCCCCTCTTTTTTAAATGTGGGAAGGTGGTATTGGCAAAAGGAAAAATTAGAGACAGATTTAAGTTACTGACCCATCCATTTCAGGCATTTGGAGGTCCATAAAACAAGCATCAAACTTGTGTGGTGGATTAAGATGTGTCAAAGCAGCCTTTCCACTGTCTACACAGGTCACTACTGCCCCATACTTCTTTAGAGCACCTTCTGCCACTCTCCTGTTTACATTATTATCGTCTACCACCAATATATGCTTTCCTGTCAGCAGACTTCCAAGAGTTGAAGGTTGAGTCACTTGCTTCTTATTTTGGTAGCCAATGGCTTCTTGAAAGCATGTTATCAACCCACTCAACCGCACAGGCTTTGTTAACACGTGGTCCACAATTCCAGCTGATTTAAGATCATCTCTCTCCATAAAGCTCATACATAAGAGACAGATTTTTGGAGGCTTCCCCAAAGTAGTAGTTGAGCCATTTGGTCTGAGCTCTTTCAACATATTACTTAGTGTAAGAGAAGTTTCTTTATCCCAACTATCTTGGTCAACAAAAACCACGGCTAAATGTTCCAATGCGCTGCAAAATAAGCAAAATTTCGACTAAATGAATCGATAATGCCAACATCATTAAAAAACTGCAGCACTTCGAAGATCCACCCCACTCATTCAGTCAGTTTTGTTAACAGACCAAAAGCAAATATAAGAAAATGCTCCCTACCAATGATTTTAACTTTTAGATGCAAGCAGTTCATAGAATTCAAATGGCTCAAAGTATGCAAAGTCCTACGTCCGAGTCTAACCTTCATCCATCAATAAAATCCTTTTATATGTTTGGCCCAAGCTCGCACATGAGGGGTTGTCTTGCAGATTTGAAATAACTAAATAAATGTATTGACTCTCTGATAACTTAAGCTTTTAGTCTAGGGGATTCACATAATTCAACAAGTTTCAAGATGGACATCTTGCAGATTATTTGACCTGATTCTAAATACCTCACGTGCTACAAAGCAAACACTTGTAATTCAAAATCAAGTAGTGTTAGCGAACATGCTTATCATAGGACAAATGAACAAAATGCTGTTTACACATGATCTGAAGGTCCTTAGTTCCTCCCATAAACTGTCTTTACGATAAGCTCTCTCTCTCTCTCTCTCTCTTTATCTATCTATCTATCTCACGCTCACTCACACTCACACTCATGCTAATTACTCCTATCCTTTGCCCAATCTCCAAGATAATGCCAATTCCTTGATGCCTAACTTTCCCTAATATGTTATCGGAGGTAAAGAACTCAAGATGGGTTTAAGGAAGTGGCAATGTTGTAATACAGTAAAGACTATTTACCAGTGTCTTCAAAAGGTAGAAAATTTCTCACAGCATATTAATTGAAATGCATTGATGGAATTTAGAAAGACGTGTTTAGTAGAAGTTCTACTTTCTATCTACAAATGCATCTGATACTTCAGACCACCATCAACTTTGCGCTCTAAAAAAGAAATATTACCATGACATTACCTAGTATTGGAGTAATTAGAGACATATGAACATGCTGAACGCATTGTGGAAGTTATGTTGACGCATATTCCCAGTCTCTGCAAATGGTATCTTGTGACCACTGCCCGAATGCTTTTATCATCAATCACCAATGCTCTTAACCCACGAAATTCTAGAAAAGCTGGATCATACTGTTTCCATTTACGCTCTAAAGAACCTTCTTCTCCTCTTGTGAAGGCTGCAGTGAATGAAAATGTACTCCCTCTGCCAGGTTCACTGAAAAAGCCTATTTCGCCCCCCATGAGGTCCACCAAACGTTTGCTAATGCTCAATCCTATCCCTGTTCCACCATATGTTCGAGATGTTGAACTGTCAGCCTGCATAAAAGGTGTGAAAATGCGGGCCTGTGCTTCAAGAGGAATTCCCACACCAGTGTCTTCTATGGTCACTAACAACTTGATCTTTCCCACTTCTTCCTCTGTGCTGCTCAGCCTATCAAACTTTTGCCAACTTTGCCATCTGTCAACTACAGGAAACCCACTGAAGGTATTCCAAGATGCATTTGACCTTTCTTGAACAAAGGTTAAGCTTTGTTTCAAGACTTCATCCGTCACATCATGAGGGTTCTTCACTTCATCAGCTAAATGTACTGTGACAAATATGTGCCCTTTGTCATTTGTGAACTGCATTATGAGCAAACAAGATTTTAGTGAAGTGAAAGTAATGAAATGAGGGGATAGGTAACAGATGATCTTCCTTAAAATTTGTACGGCATTTTAAGTAGTACATAATGAATAAAGTGATCTTCTGTTTCCTTTATCGAGCAAGTATGATTTCTAATCATTTAAAACATTCAATATTAGGTACTGAAAATTGGTGGATCATCAAATAGACCCTACTCTTTCTTGTAGAGTCATTATCAGAGAAGGCTTAACCAACCTTAACTGAGTTTCCAACTAGATTCGTAATTATCTGCTTGAACCGTCCTGAATCGCCGATAACAACTTCTGGGACTAGGTCAGAAACATAAACAGCCAACTGCTTCCACGAAATAACACAAAATACAAGGCATCATGAGCTAGCTAAAGGAATGACAGTAATAAAAGAGAGAGAGAGAGAGAACACTAAACGAAGGGAGGAAAACTTATGTAGTTATGATACTGACTTGTGAGAAAAAGAGCATGATAATGTACCTCAATCCCTTTTTTATGAGATTTTCCTGAGAAGAGTGATGAAACATTATCAAGTGCAGCACGGAGATCAAAAGGAACAGCCTCCAGCTCAAGCCTTCCTGATTCAATCTTAGCCTGATCCAGCACCTCATTAATCAATGATATCAGATCATTCCCACTAGCAAGAGCAGTTTGTGCATAATCCAGTTGCGTTAGGTCAAGGTTCGTGTCCATGAGCATTTGAAGCATGCCTGTACTTATTGAAGAAATTATTATCAATATCTGAGCATATATGTAATAAGAATCACCCTTTTCCAGACCCCCTTTCTGTTAATTAAGTGCAAAGTTGTAAAATTAAAGCATGTTAATTACCTAAAACACCATTCATCGGAGTCCTGATTTCATGAGAAACCGTTGCAAGAAACTGTAAAATGAAGGAAGGAAGTAAGTAGAAAAGAAAGGGTCTTCCGAAGATGAACAAAAGAAGTGGATCTATTTTAAGAGGATTGAAAGTTACTTCAGAACTATGTTATCATGACACCAGTGAACTCAAAGAAATGATACCTAAAAGGTAAAACATAATCTGATTCATTAGGTGGATCAAACCTGAGATTTTGCTATATCTGCAGCCTCAGCACGATGTTTGAGCTCCATCATTTCCTGATACTGACCCTCAACTTCAGCAATTCTGTTGATGGCAGCATGGAAGATATGACCAATAAGCAGAGTGATAACAAGGACTCCGACAGATAGAGTTATTGCAGTCCAGGGTGGAGAAGGTTTCTGCTTGAACCTGTGATAAAAGAAAAGATAATTATAAACTGGAAACAGATTCATGGCATTAAATTTTACATCGTGGACACTACTATCAATTGACCTGCAATGCATCTTGTGGTTCCTTGCAGGATCCCCAAAATCAAGGTTGCTAACGTGAAGTAATCCTGTGTCGTTCTCATCCATGCCATACATTTTAATTGGAGCAAACTTGTTAGTTGTATCATAAACATTTACCACAATAGTTTGCTTGCTTGCAAGCTGATGCAGAAGCTTTTCGACTAATGATGGAACATCGTAAGAAGCACCAATGTACCTTTTCAACATAAATGCAAAAATGAACACAATAAGAAATTAGGGATAAAAGACTTGAACACCACAAGGACAACATCTAGAGCTGTAATAGAAAAATCCCAGTTTTCTAGGATGGAACTTACCCAACAGTAGCATTGATGCGGTCCACTGGGGTAGCATAAGGAAGGAGATGAGTATTATAGACCGCAAATGTAAGAACAACACCCAGGTGATTGGATTTCAATAGCTTAAATGGTGACGTCAAAACCCCCTTGCCAGAAGCCCTTGCTCGCAAAATGTTCTCACGATCTTCCTATAAACAACAACAAAAATAATACCGGTCTCAAGAAATAGCAAGGTAAACTTAAGCACATAAGGAAATTCCCTACAACTAGTAGATTGAGAATATAGGTTTTTACACACAGTTAAACCAGAAGACACGGGAATATTAATACACATGAAACTTCATAAGAAAACAAAGGCAATATATTCCAATGGAAACATAGATTTAGGTAAAATGTCATACAGGCCATCATAGTTATCTAAACACTTACACTCTTGATCAAAAATATACAAGTTTGTTCGAAACCATCACTACTAGAAATTTTCCCTTCTCCTAGGGATGGCAATGGACTGGACTAGGTGAAAAGACATTGCCAGTGGGCTGGAGGGCAAAGGGATCAGAGTTTTTGAAGTTCATTGTTTTTTATTTTTGGTATCACTATTTGCTTCCTTAAATGTCACTTTTATTTCATACATAATAGTCGAAGTTAACTCGTTTTATTTAATAGACTAAACGTTTACTTTCCTCCAAATGATAGATGAACACGAGTAAAGGTAAAACAATGATTATACAGTGGAAAAATAACAAAAAGGTATAATGAAAACATAATAAAATAGTGGGAAATAATGGGAAAAAGCATTAAGAAAATTAATGGAAAACATTAAAATGGCAAAAAAGGGCAGCCCGGTGCACAAAACATCCTGCAGTAACAGGTTCGGGAAGGGCAAACGGAGAAGAAAATCTAGCAGAAAGGGACATCACGGGACGGGGTATGATTGGTAGAAGGTGAAGCTTTCACCATCCCGAACCTGCCCTCACCCGTTGCCATCCATTTTTATTAACCCTCGATGCAGAATAATCTATCTAAGCCAGTTTTACTACTGGAATATGATATTCAGCAAATTAGTAAAAGAGGAAAAATAATTTATAATCAAGAATGCACACCTTTCCAGACATCATATCAATAGAGACTATATGGGAAACTGTTTGTTGTGAAAATATGACAGGTGCATATTCATCTTGATCAGGCGCAGGATCCAAGTTTGCAGGGATATAATCCTGCGCTAAAGTTTGGTCCTCTGATTCCATTTTCTTTATAGTCCACCCATGCAGCTTCTCAAACTCTTCTCTCTCTGAGTGACGAACCCTTAAAGCATAGGCAACACCACTTGTAAGTGGCCTTTCAAAAGCTGTTCTCTCAGTATATTCTTCAAAAGTTTTCTGTAGAGCGCAAGAAAAAACATCATAGTTACATTCAAAGTCCAAAGACAACTTGTACACTCTTCCTCCCACTTTATCATGTTTTAACCTTTCTTTCGGTTTCTTCTTCATTTTTTGGCAGTGTGGAGAGGGTGGTATAGAAACATTGACTAAATAATAGTTTCTGTTGATTAATTTCATTTATGAAAACTGCAAGTTGCAGTTCTTAGTATTACTAGTCCAGTTCAATCATTTAGTACAAGTTCTTGAATCAGATATATAGCAAAGCCTATGGCCTGCTCCCACCAAAAAGGAGGAGAGGGGGGGAGTAAAAAACAAAGGGAAAAAAAAATTGAATCTGATTTATACATGGACAATTAATAATGACAGAAGTTAAAGGGAAGTCCACTATGGAACATACAACCAAAATATGAAAAACATATATACTAAGAGTCAAAGTTAATGGAACCTATAACTGTACCTGGTCTATTGCAGAAGGTTGTTTTCCATGGTGAAATGTGGAAACAAGAATAGCCAATGCATGAACATGGTTCATGCTTACGTTGAACTGGTCCTGCAACATTCGTGCTCGTTCGTCACACATGCTTGTCAGTGTTTCTTTCCTCCTCAATGCAATGTCTGCACTCAGGTACAAATACAACCAGATGGCTAGGATCACCCCACCAAAGACAAAGATAACAAGAGCCTTCTTCCTCCACTTCCCACCAGTTCGAGAGGAAATCTGAGCTTGCTGCTGCTGCAACTGCTGTAGTGGATGAAGTTGTTGAGACAGTGGTTGCTGCTGAATGAATCCGTTCTGTTGATTTTCCCCACCTTTTGCACATAACAGAAGTATCTTCCAGCTGATCACAATCCCAAGAAGGACCCACCAGCATAGTTTTGTGAAACAGAAGGCAATACTATCACAATGCTCTGGGTTAAGATTCCCAACTTCTCTTATTTGTGATGCTTTCTGATAAAAATGAACCACAGAAAAATGGTGTGAGCAGTCTAGATAATCACAGGGTTCACCAATTCCTTCAAGCACTCCTTGAGGATAATTTTCTCATTATTTCAGAGCACATGTTAAATTTGATATTATTTACATGAAGAGGACAATTGATACATCAAATCAAAAGAATTTTTGAACTTCTTGCTGTATGCACTTTGGTAATAGTTAGAGTGCACGTGTTTGTCCTAAAGCCAATAATTACAATCAGCTCAAAGGCAAGTCGTCCTTCAAATGATACGATTACTTCCTGGACAAAAGTTCAATGTACAGAGAAGAAAGAATATACAGAACCAAAATTGAGTAAACTATTAGTTTGTCCAAAAACTTCATAAACATAACCAACTAAAATCATGATGGACATTACCTCAGTTGCAAGGCAAAGATAGTAAAGATCAGTTTCTAACCATTCATAAGGGCTCACCTTTTCAAAGAACTTAGGATCTGTTGAGACTAGAGAAGATAAACGATGCAAAACATATGGTAACGACTTGTCATCTAGTGAAATGTCACTATTTTTCAGTGTCTCCTCATCTGGAACTGGGCACTGGCCTTTTGCTTCAATATTGTCTACAACCATCTCATATTGCTGTTCATATTCCAGACTCTCCGAACCTAGCACCTTGAGAAGGCAAGTAATGGTAGTACTCATAGGCATTTCATGCCCATGACCTTTTGAGCATTCCAAGGATGAAATCTACACAGTTGAGATCACTGAGGTCAATTACTATAAACAGAGATATCTGATCTTTAATCATAAGAGAGAGAATGGTATGAAAAGATGACCTTCATTTTTCTTTTTCCTTCGACAACATTTTTTTTTGATAATTCAGAAATCAAAATTTAGCAAAGCCTTTAAGGTAGTACAGAAAAAAGGAGCAGTAATAGTGACATTCAAGTTCTCCAACACGTCAAGCCATGCTTAACATGTCATTCCAGAACTTCAGGTTATATTTCTAAAGCTGACATCCAAAGTAGAATCATTCTTGAAATGCTCATCTCTTTTCAACTCAAATAGAAAATGGAAAAACCCCTTTCATTAATTATTTTCCCATCTCTTTTCTACTCACTCGTCTCTTCTCCCTTTCCCACTACCAAGCCTGAAACATTCATTTTGTACATGGTGTTAAATTTACAGGAGCTAGGTGAGTGCATAAGAGTTCCAAATTTACTCAACAAACTAGCTAACTTTAGTAAGAAGTTCTCAAAGTTAATACCTTCTGAAGGTATTTAAAATATTAGAATTTCTCTATAGCACTAATGCAGTATAGGGGTAACAGATACTAGAGAGATATTTATTTTGAATGTTAATTTCTGGTGACAATTTTTTTGTTACATGAACAATATGTGGCTCCAGAAGGCTTTTTTAAAAAATATAAAAAATTGGAGGTAAGGAGAGGGGAACCGAACCCTCCCAAATAAGGTGAAAGTTCAGGTAGTTAACCAATTGAGCTACTAAGATTCCCCATGGCTCTAGAAGGCAATGCAACAGTAACAACAAATTTTGGTATGTCATTAGAGATATGTTATTACCAAAGACCTAATTGCGGTTTTTCACCTTTTAAAGAAATTGCAAGTCCAAACTGTTTTCTCATTTGCAAAAATGGGAATATAACCAGAAGAGCCACAGCACTACACATTAGCACCGTAGGCGGAGCAAATTCCAGCTGCATACTGATTTACAGAAGAAACTACATAAAAGCCAGCTTTCTTCAACGATTGGAAGGCCTATATTGGAGTGAATATTTTACCAAGTATCAAATACTCCAAACCAAGATTCTAACATTCAACTTGCCAATCTGATCTACAGAGTGCTGACCGAAAATAAATGAAATTTCAATGAAGAGAAGTGAGAGTGTCTACTTAACTCCACTAGAATAGTAACAAACAGAAGGCAAGAAGAAGGAACAAACTGTTGGAAGAGAAATGCTGGATGCACACATCAACAATTATACTGAGAGAACTTAGGAACTCTTCTTCCTTTTGGAACCTGCTCCTTCCAAATATGAACAAGTTGCAAATCAAGCACGAGTTTGCTTAGAATGCCATAAAGTTTCACTCAGATGAAAGGTTTTTCAATTTGTTCAACCATGATACAAGAAAGGTTCTCAGCAGTTTTGATCAAACACAGAAAGTCTGCAACTTAACCTCATAAAGCTAATCCTTTTAGATGTAATTGAATTAACTGTATCTAACCTCTCACTAAATCTGCAATCTTCTAAATTTTCTTCGTCTTGGCAGAAATTTTTATTATTTGTAACAGAACAGAATATAAACATAGCAGCAACTACTTAAACGTCAAACGAAAAGGACATCAAAAGCATTCAAAGTAACTGCAAGATACCTGATCTTTATCAAAGAATAAGGTAGCTAAATCTTGAATTTGTTCCTTGCTGACATTGAAACGTTCAAGAAGAAAATAAGATTTATCTTCATTTAGTTCTGAAGCATCCTGCTTCCAACTATAAACACCACCATTTAAGCTAATGACCAACCAAAAAAATCCAATTCCAAAGAAAATGAGCCATAAAAACAAAAGCTTCCTTTGCCATCTCCACCCACAATTTGGTCCTGGCAAAGACTCTCTGGCCTTCTTCAGCCTAAAACTTGAAGAGAAGCTCCCATTCATGCCCAACAATTTGCAATTTAAGGACATCTTTAATAGAATCCACCTACATATCTTCAGAAAATGCCTTGAAAGCTTAAGAGCAAACCCACTCAGAGCAGAAAAGCTCATTAAAAGTCAATAATTGACCTGAATTTTAGCAATTCTCAAGCAAACACATCTCATAATTCCAACAGAAAGCTGAAATTGATTAATTTCAAGATTCTGCAGTAAAACCCACCTCTACAATCTCCTAATCAAACCCTTTAGTGGAAACCCCAAGAAGAGGCAGACAGAAAAGCAGATTCTTGAACAACAAAAAAAAGGCTCCAATTACTCACTGCAACTGAGTAAACTATCCCTGGTCCCTCAATCTTTGTTATTTCTTGCTCCTAGCAACTAAAGATTGGATTTTTACTCACTCAGAAGCAATAAAAAACCCAGCTTACTTGATATAAAGAACACAGAAAAAGTACAATCATGCCAAGACAACAAGTGGTTAAAAAAAAAGACCATATGTTAGCTGTAATGGAATCACTGAATGGAACAGAAAAAAGAAGCTCTTTTTTTTCTTTTCCTATATCCAGTTTTTCCTTCTGTATTCTTTCTATATCAAGGTCCTATTTCACCCACCAGTACAACAGCAACCAAACAGAAAATCAAGAAAGAAGCATCAAGATCAAAACTTTATCCCACAAAATCTCATCATGGGTAGAAATGAGGTGAATCCCAGTTGGTTTCACTGCAAAACCAACTGGAATGAATGATCAGAATGTGGGATAAAAAGAAGTACCTTTCTTTTCCTTTTCTGAAACACCTCTCTCTCTCTCTCTCTCTCTCTCTCTCTCTCTCTCGAGTTTTTTGGTGTTGAGCATATGCTGTTGAGGCTGGGGTACATCATTATCTCATCATCCAAGTGGGGAAGGTTAAGGAGAAAGAAAAAAAAAAAGCATACAAAAGCAAAAATAATTCAAAATCATACCATATTTTTTATCATTTGCAATAAATTTTAATCATAAAAATTAAGCATTTCTCAAATGTTAACACTTTCACAATATCCAAATTTTGTTACTACATTTCTTTTCTTGTCTATATAGTAAAATTTTCTTTGCTTTTTAAGATAGTTTCATTCCTTCACTGTCCCTTTTCAGTTTCAATATAATGTAAATATTCTTTAAAAAAAAATTCATTCGATGTCTGGTCACATAGAGTCTATATGTAAATATTTATCCTAGTTTAATGATATTATCACATTTAACCTATGTTTGCTCTCACTTATTTGATAAAAAAATCTTAAAAAGTATTTTTTTTTTAAGAATAATTTTAAACCATTGTAAATATTATTATATTTTTAAATTTTCATATCTAATCAAACTATATCACATAAATTAAACCGACGAAATATAAATATATGGCTAGCATAGTAGATATAGAGTGGGAGAGGAGAAAAAGAAAGAAAAAAAAAGGATGGTTGTAGCCAGTTGTATTTGTTCAGTTCACATGGAGAAAAGAACAAAAATAATTAAATTGAAAATTAAAAAATAATTTATTTATTTTTAAAAAAAAAAAGGCATCTATGCTTTTGATAATACGGCGTACGAACAAAAGATCGGCGATTAATCGGCATGAAAAAAAATAATTAGTAAAGCAAGGGCTGGGTGCTAAAATGCGCCAGCTACTTGAGATTCTTATCCTACACTTTATTCTTGGAAGATAATTGATGATGTGGGCATCCCATTAGTTGTGTAAAGTAGGCTGGCTAATGCACCTCTCTCTCCAACCCCACTTCTCCCTAATAACCCTAATGTGTTTTAAATTATTAAAAAGGGAATAATATTATTTAATAACTAATAATAAATGAATGGTATGTTGAATAGTGTTAGATAAAACTAATCACTTTAATATTAAAAAGGCATGATTAGTTTGACCATCATTATATGATTTCTTCTGACTTTAAACAACTATTGTGTGCTTAATAAATACATATAGGTGAGTTTGCATTATATGTAAAATCCTTGAATGAGTCAATTGTAGAAGAAATTGTTATGAATTATTTATCAAAATAAAATAAAATTAAGCTAGTCGATGAATGTATGTAAATTATTATACCTTTTCATTAAAGAAACATTTGAACATGAAGAAAGAAGTTGATAGCAACTAATCAACATGAGTTATGGTTATGATGTTGTGGTGAGACTGTTTCACTCTTAATCAAACGTTTTGGATTTGAGTCTCAGATATGGAGAAAATGACTTCGAGCCTAGATATGGAGAAAATATTACAGGAAGCGCCACTTTCGTATGAGCCTGGCAGTATGCAATCCAAATTTAGTCGGGAATCCAATATGAACTCCAAACACTAGAGAAAAAAAAATCAACTCCCATATATATAAAAGAGAGGAAATATGATGTAAGAAACTTATCTAAGCTAAAATATTTCCTTTGGTCAATTACAAGGTGAAAGAGACAAGGAAATTAGAACAATCAATAAACAGTATACAAAGTTGTGTTAGAGTGATTTATAAAATAATTGTAAATTTTGGAGACTATTATCAAGAAAATTATTATTATAAATAAATAAAAAATGAAATCTCAAAATATTGATAAACTTAATATTTTCAAAAATTAGGGTCGGTTATTTCTGAAAGTAGCAATGGCTTTAGGCTCTCAAAAATTAAAGCCTCAAAAGTCGGAAGTTATTTATATTTTTTATAAAATTTAAATTAGAATTCAACTGCTTAATCTGTGAATGATTCTTGAAAATTTAAAGAAATTGGCAAAATATGTCAATTAAAAAATTTGATTACAAAAATATAACTACAACTAAATACATTTTAAGAAGCTGTTTATAAAAGTATGTTTCAAATAAATTATATAAGGCCTCTTTTAGAAAGAATTTTTTTAAAAAAATATTTAAGGTTTTTCTATTAAAAAAAATTGGCTTTAAGTCACCTAATATATAAGTCGTACGAAGTGTTGTGCTAATAACGTGAAGGTCGCAATTCCAAGACCTGCATGGATCAAACCTTAGCTAGTTTTGGCCTATCGGAAATAGATTATCTATCTTCATAAAGATAGAAATAAGATTGTATACATATCACTTTTTGCAGACTATACTAGTAAAATTGTATTGAATATATTGTAGTTGTTATTTATGAAAAGGAAAGCCTCTACTTTATATTTCTTCCTTCATTTTTATGATATTTTCAGTGAGACAGAAAGATAATGAAGCAAGTAAAGTCTATAAGTATTAGTCAAATCATGTTAATATGTTACCAAACAAAACTACATAAATGGAGCAATATCTTTTTCTTTCTTTAAAAGGAAATGACGAAAGGTGATGGGATTAATATTTATGATGGAACATATCCTAATATCATGACATATTTGGGTGGCAATTGGTGTAGTTTTTAGGGTTTTTTTTCTATCTAATAATGTTCCATAATTATGTTTATATATGTCTGTTACATTACAAAGTTATAAGTAAGTTTAATTACAAAATGAATAAATTAAAAAAAATATACATTTCGAACCAGAGTTGTGATAAGAGGGATAGAATCTTTCCACCTTTTTCAAATTCGAATTATATATATGAAAAAAATTATTAAGAAGTATTTCCTCCTTAAATAAATTTTATACCGCAAAAATTTAAATTTAAACGATAATTTAATAGATTAACAACTCCATGCAATAAGTCAAAAAAGTACTATGCACATTATTCCACTTGAATTAGAAAATTTGTTGCCAACTTAAATTAGGGATTGTTAAGGACTTGAGGGATATCATTAGGCAACAACCTCAAATAATTGAAAATACTTGGCCGGGTTTAAAATATCACTCCACTTCACGTAGTAAGTGAAATGTTTAGTTAATAAAACCAAAATAACTATTACTACTATTAGGGGCGGACGGAATTAAGGATTTACCGGTTTCATCTGAATTTATTAGCTTTGATTTAGGGTATATATATAATTAGTACAAACAGTATAATAAAGTTTGAATTCGGTAAATCAAATGAATTATGGTAGACATTACTAAAAAAAAATCACGTTATTCCAACAGTTATATTGAATCGGTGAGACTCCCATGAAAAAATTAGTAAGCTTCCCAATATTTTATTGAAAATGTTCTATTTTCTACCATGTGTTTTCCCAATGAATTGGTTCGGTGAAAATGAGTGGGAAAATCATATTTTATAACACAGTTTTTTCATTAATTCGGGATGAAAAAAACATAAATTTCTAAGTTGTGTTAATTTTTCTCTAACTTGCCAACTCTAAATAGACCACCAACTAAAGGTTACTCCCTCAAGTAACCCTTAATTTAGAAGGTGCCAAATGAAGGATTAAATTACCCAAGCCATAATGCACACCATTAATGCTTTTTGATGATCGTGGTATTTGGGTCAACTCTCGTGCTCCTCGATTAATTTTACAGAATATATGTCATATCTCATTAACAACAGATACCAAATGATTCTGTCCATCAAAACTAATACAAAATAGAAAAAATTACCTAATATTTTTATCTTCGCTGAATTTTAAACCCAAGACCATAATACACACCATTAATTTCTTCATTAACCATGTATAAACATTATATAATTGTCAACATTGGTGAAAGAAGAGGATTTTTGTTGATAGTTGCTCACCTAAGACTTCTAGTATGGGTCCCATTTTGTAACAATTTGATTGGAAGATATACTTCATTGTCACTTTAATATAAAGTGGTGAAGTAGTGCTAACACATTTGTTTATCCTTTAGGTTGCTTTGCCAATCAATTATATTATATAGTACTCCTCTATGTTTCTCATTAATGGGCCATGTAGGGCTAATATTCCCTTTAGGCTCAAATTAATTTACAAGATGTTTGTTCTACTTAATTTGACCTACCAGTATAGTTGCTCTTCCAAGAAAGATTGATACCTTAATTTTTATTATTTTTAATTTTTTGAAAAAGAAGATATGGTTCTACTACACCTTTCAATCTACTTAACTTAGCACCCAAAATAATAGTAATTACTCTTCAACATACACTACTAACATATTTTACTCTCTTGATATCTATAGCTTTATAATTTATAACTATTGACTTTAATTTATTTTATTTTTATCTATGCACTACTAAAAAACCACTCTTTCCCACTGAAATTTTCAATTCAAAAATGCTTAAGCAATTATTTCTACACATATTTTAATTGAATCGATGAGAAAAAAAAAATAGTAATGTTTTTATACAGAAATATTAGAAAGTTTTCCAGCATGTATTTTCTTAGTAAACTGATTTGATGAGAAATGGGTCGAAAATCATATTTTATGACTCGGGTTTTATTCTATTACTCGAATTTCTCACTAATTCACAATGAGAAAAACTTTTGTTTTTAGTAATAATGTTAATTGACGGGGGAGGAAGAAGATCACCCAAACACCCTTGAAAATCAAACTATATAGATGAGTTTAATTATTATTATTTTTATCTATATATTATAGATGATGAACCTTCTTGATGAAAGATTGATTTGTATCGTCGGATACTTAGCTTGTTATCTTGTGAAGTATGTGTTTTATTGTTTCTATTAATATTTTTCACTCTTTTAATTTGTAGAGAATTAGAAGTTTAGTGTATAAGAATTGGTGAACATTGTGTTTAGTATATTTAAAATTTTAATGACTTTTTTTTTGTGAAATTATTGGTTTTGGTTAAAGAGTACTAATCACTGATTAATTAGAGACCCTACCATGTTAAGGATTTTTATTTATTTTTTGGTATAGATTCCAACCAATTATAAAGCCCACTAGTAGTAATAAGAAATGTTACTAAAGCTTGTATTCTTATCAACATGATTATTATTATTATTGTTATAATAAGTAGTATTAATTATTATACTCATGGATTATTCTACAAGTAATTAATCTTTGTTTCTTTTTCTCTTTCTAATCTTTACTTAATCGGCATATGCTTTGTTGAATACCTTATCCAACTGCTGTTATAATTTCCAAGTATTAATTAACAAGTCAAAATTAATCTAAGAAGTTTGGATGTAATTAATTTGTCAATAAGTAGTTGGATTAAACACAATTATATTCGTAACAATCATTCATGTATAGTAACTTGCTGAATTTAACACGTTATTTAGTTGCTTGATTGTTTCAAAATTATTTTACGCGTCCCTTAGAAAACAATAATTAATATATATAAATATTTTATCATAATATACAGTTTTTTTTAATCATAATATACATATTAATTGATGTATTATAATTTTAGTCTTGGAAAATGATTTGACGAAAAACAACTAATGTAGAGGGTAAAAAGAAAAATTATATAATTGTCGTTTCTTGATATGTTCAATTTGAAGAAAAATGCTTCAAGAAAATAAGTGGATTTCGTACTTATTTTTTATGTTCGATATGTAAGAAAAAAAAAATATTATCCCAAAAATATTTGTCCAAAATAAATAATTTTTTGTTTAAATAAAAAAGGCATCAACAATAATTTTTTACTCTTATTTAGATAAATAATTTTTTTACATAATTAAGAAATCATATTAATTGACACTATTCAATTTAAGGTTAGTAAAAATGCATCTTGCGTTTTAAAGATGTGCTTAAACTAAAAATACCATACAATATGGGAAATTTTCACATTAAAAAAGAAAAAAAAAGGTTAAATATTAAAGTTATTTTTGAAATAACATTAAAGTTGCAACATAAATAACAAAGTTTCCCAAGGATCTATGACTCAACTCCATCCATCCTTTGGAAGTATACAACCATAAATAATATTTTTTAATATGGAAGTTCATTATTTGAAATGTTGTTGAAACATTAAAAGGTAACTATTTTAGAAATGTTTCAAAGTAAAATAATATTTTCTTCGTCCCAATTTATGTGATTTTTTTTTTTTAATCAGTCCCAAAAAGAATGACACATTTCTATATTAAGTAACGATTTAACTATAAAATATCTATTTTACCCTTAATGAACCACACAAATTTCTATTATTCATTTTGGACAATAAGTTTTAAAAGTCTTTCTTTCTTTCTTAAACTCTGTGCCGAGTCAAACTACCTCACATAAGATGGGACGGAGGGAGTAACTTTTACTTTTAAAATATCTTTGAGTAAAGTTGATATTCAGATATAATTTTAATTCCAAATACTCTATTTTCAACTCTAACCAAATATTATTCAAAACCTACTTAATAAATACAATTTTCTTTTTATCTTTGTATCAGAGCTCGACTATATTGAATTTATATCACACATAGCCCCATTATCGTTTTTTATTAATGAATTTTTTCATATCCAAACTCAAAAAAAAACCTCTGAATAAAAAAAACATCCTCTTATATAAAGATTTGACATGAAGAAAATATCAATGGAAAGTTTACTTACACCATAATATATAATAATCCAAAATAAACAACATCCACTCAATGTTGACATTTCTATTATTATTTTTCATTTTTTGCTTTTTCCCATAAAGAAGAAAAGAAAAGAAAATAAAAAATCATAAAAAGACAAGCCTACCAAAAATAACTAAAATTGAAATACCAAAACTACCCCTGTCCTCTCCGGGGTCCGCACACAAAATCCAAATCGTAATTCGTAAATCATCGGTCCCTCCGATTTATTACCCTTTGAGATCTCCTCGATAAACGTGTAAACCCCAAAAAATAATGGGTCCCACGACAGCTATATCTGACAAATCATCTTTTGTTTTCATATAAAATTAAAAAATTACTGCTGGAAGCATTGGGAGAACGACACGTCAACATTGTCATGAGAAGTAGGCCCCATAGACATGATTTTTTTGTTTTTATATAAATTAATACTCTCTAAACTAAAGATATTTTGAAAGGTGCCTGTATAAATATAAAGTCTTATCAGTATTTCAAATTAATATTCTGTCTCTGACTGCATTCAAAAGTTTCGATGATGTCTTTTTAAATTGTATCAAAAGGTTGTGATGAGTTCTTTGATATTGTTTTTTTGAATTACATCAAAAAATTGCGATGAGTTCTAGACGTGATAAATGTTTTCTTACTTGTAATTGATTCCAAAAATATTTTATCGCGTTCAATTTTATCATCAATATTATTTTTTTGATAGTATCCACACTTTCTTCTAGGCAATGGACTTTTGAAATTGTATTATTTTCATCCAAGTAATACAACAAACTATTGTCGTCCATTTCATTGCGATAATTGATACATAAATTAGTAAGATACAATAATTTTATCGTAATCATCATTAAATCTCAAAAATATTCTTTATCAAATAAATAATATTTCATAATTCTGACAATATTAATTCAAAAAGATTCTACTATAATTATATAACCTTCGTAGTTAATTATTAGATTCAAAATTAAAAAAATTACATTAAAAAATAAATAAAAATACTATTGATCCTCGAATTTCACCCAATCATCTAATCTCTTTGTAATAGAGTAATACTTTAGTTATCGAGAGTTATACTATATTAATTTTAAAATGTATTTTTATTGATCATGTTCTAAAATATATTTGTACATATGATAAAGTATTATTAAATATATTTGATTCAAAAAAGTTTAATTTTTTTGTGTATGTTGTCAAGCATTTATTACGTGGATAAAATTAATCACTTAAAATATACTATCTTCTTTAATTATACATATTAACCTCAGTAAGTTGTTAAACCTCATACATGTTCTAATTGGTGTTAAGGTTTATATATAATTGAATTAGGAAGACACATATCAGGTGTGATTAACTTATTTATGTAATGAAGGTTAAAGAATATACATATTTTTTTCTTCCAAATTATGCGTCGAAATTGTCTAATAGAAATATTTTATCATGCGTACTCGGGTGCTCAATTTGAACATGGTCGTAATTCGAGTATCTAAATGAAATTTATACTATTGTTACGTATCTCTAATAAGATTTAATAAAGCAAAATATGTATTTAAAAATCATCATTAAATTAACTACGCGAGCCCAAAAAATTGAGTGCTTGATGATTTGGAGCATCCAAAGAGGCGTCATAATTATAGGTATTGTCAACGTATAAGGGTTGAGAAGGTTAAGAGTGATATTTGTAGGATGCGTAAAAATAGAGAGATCAGACTAGACAAGATCTCGATGGAATTTTGAAATAGCACATGTAGGGTACTGTTGAATGAATTGTTGCATATCATTTTTCAAGACGACAAAAATGCATGAAGAATGAAGTTGTATTATAATATTTTCATTATATAAGAACAAGGGTGATATCATAATTACAACAATTATATATGATTATCAAGTTGCTAAATCACACAATGAAGATTTAGGACAGGATGGTGGATATAAGGGTAAAGATGGGCATGTGTATTGTTGAGAACCAACTCAAATTCATGTCGAGACGTTCAATCATAGAAATCATTCATCTCGTAAGGAGACTAGTAAAGAAATACATAAAGAAGAAAAAAAAAGACTTATATATGATCTTCATAGACCCATAAAAGACTTACGGTAAAGTCCCAACACATGTTCTATGAAATAGCTTAGAGGCCAGAGGTGTGTATACTAGGGCGTAAGTACATGTACGATGAAATCAAGATCTGAATAAGAACAATGAGATGAGACTTGAATCACTTTCCAGTTATGATGGGTTGCACCGAGATCAACCCTCAGGCTGCTTTTGTTTGCCTTGAATATGAACGTATTGACGCGACAAATGCAAGGTGGGGTGTCATGGTATATGTTATTTAAGAATGATACAGTTTTGACTTTTGATCAAAAAGACTTGCAACGAGTAAACGACAAGTTGAAGGTATGGAGACATATCTTGGAGTCTAAATGATTCAAATTGTGTACCAAAATAAATTATTTAGAATGCAAATTTAATGACTCATACCCTTTCAAACTAAAATTTCAAATATAATTCACTCGAATGTTTAAGAAGATGAAATATTTATTTAGCCTTATTATTACTATTATAATTTTACTTTTCACTTTCTTGGTTGGTTTTTGTTGGGGTGGTTAGGAGATTCATAATTTGATTCAGTCTCTTCGAAAAGTTAGTTGTCACTTTCTTAGAAAATTGTTCTTGTGGATAATGTTTTGCCTTCAACTATATATTGACAAGGAGAGATTAATTAAATAAACATAGGAAATGACGTATTTCTTTTTTCTGTTTATAACGCGTTTGATGTAAATTCAGATATATAATTAGTTCATAAGATGTTACGTGATATTTTGATTTCATTGGACAACCATTCAAATCATCGAATTTGACTTCTCTCTCCATTACATCCAAAATTTAATTTATTCATGACAGTGTACTTCTAATTATATATTTGTGATTTAACTTGAAATTTTATCCTCAAATAATATAGAGGTTCTTTAAATTCGTTCTAATTTAATGTATTATATAGTAGGTTTGTTACCTATATTTTATAATGTCAACATAAAATACCCTATAATTAATGTTTGCCAGAAACAAGTTGAACAAAAGTAAGTATTCATGTTACTGTTTATTCAAAAGGACTAATATTAACTCCATACTGATCAAGTAAATACAAATTAAGGTTTCGGGTTCGAGTCCCTTTGGTACGGAATCACCTTTGTTAGAAAGCATTTTGCCTCTCAATGTAGAACTTTCCAGCGCAAATTTAATTTTAATCGGACTCTAATATGAATATCAAACACTGTTGAGGAACAAATTCCATTTTTTCTTTTCTTTTCATACTAGTACTTTTTGAATAATATTAGTAGGGGCATGTACAAAATGACAAGCTCAATAATGGGGGAGAAGAAACTTAAATTATATACTATATACTATATTCCTACCCTATTATAAGGAATGTTATTAATTGTGAGTTATGACATTTCTTATTTATGGTGTGGATCCCTAAAAGCTATAAGAAGTACGCTGTCATAAATAAATTAAATTACCGACAATATAACTCCATCCATCATTTAAATGCAAAAATATTTCAACAAAAAGAACTTTAAAAATATACTATTGTTAATGGAGAAGGGATATTTTTAGCGTTAATTATACAAAATATTTAAAATTATGAACAAAAAGTTTTTATGTACTTTATTTTTTATGAATTTTTTTAAAAGAAGATAAATATTTTTGTTGAATATCTTTATTCACACACCTTTGATTTAAAAAGAGAATAAAAATATTTCGAAATATGTATATTTTGAAACTCCTAAATAGAAAATGAACACAAGTTACTTAATAAAATCGATAATTTGGTAAACTATTTTTATCTTTCGAAACTCTTAAATATAATGATATTATCTCTATTTTTAAAAATATTTAAACCTCTTATATCATGAAAATCCTACCCAAAATAAAGCTCCATCTAACTAAATAAATTTAAAATAATTTTAAAGCAGAGGAATAAATAAATAAATAAATAAATAATTTGTATGTAATAAAAATTTAGACGTTTATCTTCTTTCTAAAATGTATAAATAAAAATAAATATGTAAAAAAAAATATTGATTGTTTTAATAAGGTAAAACGGCATGATATACCCCTCAACTTTGTTATTTAGAGTTGATATACCCTCATTATGAAAGTGACTCATATATACCTCTACTCTTATACAAGTGATTCACATATACCATTTTCCTCTAACGAAAGTGAAAAAATTAATTTTAATTAAAATTTTCAATTATTTTTTTGAAAAAAATATAATCCATATGGGGTATATTTGATCCTCCTCACAAGTTTTTTTTTTTTACTTTTTTGTTTCAACGACAAATTTAAATTTATTATTTTGATGGTCAAATTTATTTATATTTCACTAATTTTTTTGTAAAATTTATCATAGATGCTCCATTTTTTTTTACAAATATAAAAACTAAATTACAACATAGCCGCCAAAATATTAGTTTTGATTTATTTTTTTACACTAAAGAATGAAAGAAAAATAATAATAAGGAACTCAAATAATGATAATAAAAAAAGTCAAAAAATAATTTATGTATGAAAAAGATTAAATTATACTTTTATAAAATTCAAAACTAATATTTTCACTTCCTTTAGATATAAACTATATGTGAGCTCCTTTTGTAACGATAGAAATTATACGTGAGTCAGCACACCGTCAACATGTGTGCTTCACCTGCTTGCTAACTCTCTTCATTCCAAACTTCAGATCATGCGTGGGACCATTTCTTCCTTTCAAATTTGATTTCAATATTTACTAATATGGTAAATAGGTAGTTATAGTTTTTTCAATTTCAAGTTTAGAATAGAGAATCGTGACTTTTTAAAATTAATTTGATATTTTTAAATTTGATTTCAATATTTAGCAGTATGATAAATCGGTAATTATAACTTATTTCAATTTCAATATATACACTCATAGAATAGAGAATTATAACTTTTAAAAATTAATTCGATATAGTTAAATATTTTTAAGTTTAATTTCAATATAGCGGTGTGATAAATTGATTATTACAGTTTGTTCAATTTCAACTTATATATACTCATAAAATAGAGAATTATATCATACGTGCTAATACCTTTCATATAGAAATGTATATTCAATAGAAAGTAGAAGTAACTTCCTTTGTTAATCAATTACACACAAAAGATATTAAGTCAAGATAAAAAGACTAAAAAAAATTGAGATACAAAATATTATTAGTTACATTTAAAAGATACTATATAAATTGAGATATAAAATATTATTAGTTACATTTAAAAGATACTATATAAATTGAGATAAAAAGAAATAGCAAATATAATTTACAATACTTTTTGTATTATTATCAAGGTAAACCTTAAATATTACTTTATCCGTCCCTTTTTAGTTGTCATTTTTCAAAGTTAAATTAGATTATATTAATTCGATATTTTAAAATAAAATTTTAGATATTCAAAAACTATACGGAAAGTACTATGAATTGCAATGTTTTTAATATCAATATAAAAAATACATCTTAAAATATTAATCAAAATTCATATCGTTTAACTCTTAAAAAGGAAACTATGACAACCAAAAAAATACGGAGGAAATATCAAATATTCTCCTTTTTGAATATTTAATTTAGATGTATATATATACAACGAATTGTGAAAGTTAAAACATGTAAATCAATTTTAAAAATTAATCTTAACGCTTGGGCTTGTGCACAACACGAACATTACTATCTAAGAAAAGTGAATAAGCAGGCAACACTCCGTCAACATGCTTGCTTGCTTATTTACATTCATTTATGGCTCACTTCAATTGCCATTCAACATACATAGGTAAGTTTTCCACATTTATTCTCTAACGGGCCCGTTTCACTTGCGAGTTCTACTGCCAATTTTAAGTTTTATTACATACTCCCTCCGTCCACTTTTAATTGTTATGATTTCTTTTTTTAAATTCAAATTATAAGAACTTCGACTAACATTTTACGATGTATTTTTTCATCATATTGATATGTAAAAAATTTCAATTTATAATACTTTTCGCGTAGTTTTTGAATATCTATTTTTTTTGTTTAAAATATCGAATTGATGTAATCTAATTTAACTTAAAAAATTAGTTAAGTTGACTTTCGAAAAGCGCAACATGACAATTAAAAGTGGACGGATGGAGTAGTGATTAGTACAATTATTTGGGGCCCATTTCAATTAGTACCTCCAATCGTAAATTCTTCAAATATCATTCGCGTGAATGCCAATCTTTATTTGCTAATGAAAATTTAGTTGACTCTCAAAATTCTATTGTGCCTCATAAAATGGAATTGAAAAAGTAACATATATTATTTAAAAATTACCTAAAAATCACAATAATTATCAACTTAAAATATTTAAAAGACATAAAAAAATTGGTTTAACTCTCGAACATAGAAAGTAACATATGTTATTAAAAAATTAAATAAAAAGTACTATAAATTACAATAATTAATAACTTAAAATATCTACAAGACAACAAAAAAGGCTAATTTTGTACTATTTATGTCACATAAATTAGGATTGCGATGGTTTTAAAATTTTAATTTTGGTTATACATTATAAAATAGCCGTAAAATTGAAATGACATATTTTTTAAAAAAAATAATCGACTGAACCGTCCTATTAATAGCCCTAATGTTACTTCTACTCTATTTATTTTTACTTAAATTTAGAAAGATATGTTTCATTTCTACCTTCAATCTCATTGCTACATTTATTTGCTATTTGAAATTGAAATTAAAAAGACAAATGACAAATAAATTTCTATATTAGCTCACTTATGAGAAAAATATATTATAACAATCTTTACTAATTTCTTAACCGTACATAATATATAACAATAATATAATTTTATCCCTATTGGGCTCGGGCAGCGCCCGAGCTATCTTTACTAGTATATATATATATGCCACTTTCGTAACATGGACTATATAATTGTAGAATATATGAGGTGTATTCAAAATTGTATCATATTGTGACGCCCTTATTATATATCTTAACAAATTCTAAAATTTTGAGTTGATACTCTTACAGAGAACAATATAATGCTTGAAGGACGTGGATTTGAGTTTCTAATTTTTGTACTATAATAATTATAATATTTCTAACTCGTATTAGAGGAGAATCACAAATTAATGTGATTAGCTTAGGTGATTCAAAATCAAATCAACATTGATAATTCAAACCAGAAAAAATGTTACTTTATTGATTTATTGGTTTGATAATGATAATGAAGTCTTAGCACACTTTAGGGAAGAACATAGAATAGTAGAAGATCCAGCATGCAGAACACGACGATCATTATAAATTCAGACTATATAAAATAAGAAGAATGAGAACAAAAGACCTCAACCTCAAAATTTTAATTCAATGCTTTTTTTTTTCGATCCTTTTCCTCATTTAAGATACTTCAAAGATATTGCTTAAAATTGTCTATCAAAATGTTATGGTTGCTATTTTTTACTTGCAATTAATTTTTCTAACAGTGTAGTTGCTAATACTTATTCTAAACCTGTAGATTACATCCAATTAATTAATGAAACTTGTTTTTTCAAGCGCAAATCACTTGATAATTTCTGAAATATCCTAATTGATTTCGTTTGTCACATTTTCTATAAGTGGTTTCTAATGATTTTTTTCTCCGAAATCTTAACCGTTAAATCGATAATGAAATCGTTAACGATCAATAATTGATAATCAATTAATTAATAAATATCTTAATAGTTCTTTAATAGTTTAACATATCTATAAATCGATAATCTTCAAAATCAAACTGACTCGACCGATACACAATCTTAGACTAGATAGCTTAAAAGGCAAGTTAGCTCATATTCAAATCTATAATACATAAATATGTCCTTTAACTTGGCTTTATGTTACATCTATATCCACCAACATTGAGTGGGCACAAATAGTCACTTCAACTTATATAAAATTGAACAAAGTAGACACACGCGTTCTACGTGGCAGTATGACGTCACATAAGACATAAAATTGTCCACGTAGGACAGATGTGTCTAGTTTTTTAATTTTATACAAGCTTACGTGTCTACTTGTGCACACTCAAAGTTAAAGGGCATAGATGTCAGTTGGGTCAAATTAAAGTTCACATTTATGTATTATGCCTTAAATCTTTTAGTCGCTTTAATTTTTCACTCTTGGTTAAAGCTATAATTAAGTTTAGATCAAAATATTAGTCTCAAAATTGGATTTCAAGAAGGGAAAGAAAATAATTAGTGGAGGAGTAAATTATTTACCTAATAGAGTCAATGTAGCATATAAAGGAACTAGAAGTAGAATTAAGAAGTAATTACTTAATTAGTAAATAAGAAGACAAATTAGAGTTCCCAAATGATTGATTATGGTTAAAAACATCAATCATCTTATAAGACTAATGACATAAGTGTTAATGCGTGATTAGGTCATTAGATGGGCCCTTGTTTAGGTAGATAATTAACAAAACAACTAAAGATTAAAGGTGACAACCTGTTAATTGGAAAAATTAATCATTTGATTAGAGAGACAAAATAGCTTCAAAGTACCATGTTTAATTTAATTTGCCTGGCTGGATTTTAGAATATTCTTTTGCATGTGATTTTGAGTGAAATTCTGTAGCCTTCTTTTGACATTTATATATTATTGGAGAGATAATACACAAAATTAAATTTATTGTTATTAATTAGACACCTAATGAATAATTCAAAGAAGTGAACTTGACCAGCTTTAACCGAATTCATTATTTTTTTTAGCTTCCGTAATATTATCATAATTAAAAGGATATACTTATATTATTTAGCTTTTATTAACAAAACTCGAAATAACCTCTACTTTTCCATAACCTTCTATTGAAAAAGACGAACAACCCAATAATCTTATCTATATAATTTCTCTTAACGCGATACAAAAGATAACTTTTGTGAATCACTTTAAATCATCTTGCGTCCTAAGATTGTTCGAGAGACATAATTCAAGCCCGGTGGATTTTTTTTTTTTGTATGATATTCAAAAAAATATATGTTCATTCAATCTGCTCACGTATCAATATATTATTATTTTATTTAATTGAAAAGTGCAAAAAGTACTTTTGTCACTTGACTTTCTTCAATATTTTCTTTGATTTATTCAAGAAAAAATTGGCAAATTCAAGTGTTCATAGGCCAGTTTGGACTTGATTATCATGATTTTAAATCATATTAATTTGATGTTGAAATTTTATTTAAATATAATTTTTTAAAATTATACTTTTCTCCTAAATATGAAAAAAATTCAAATAATTTGTAAAAAATTATCAAAACCTTTTAACTCTTATAATCTTAATAAACAAACAAATTATAGTTTGCGTGTGGTACTTTGAGTTGCACTATTATACATTATTTTCTTTAACACTACAAACCAAGCAAGAAAAACAAGGAGAGGAAAATTAATAATGAAAATTGCGTGGGAGACTCCATACAAGTTTTAGTCAGGAGCATCAAATGAGCGGGTTGAATTGAATTTAATTACATCAAATGAATTAAATTAATAAAATCGGCAGTTAGTGATTTTTTTTCTCCTTAATATGACTTTATATAAAGTATTAAACTGGAAAACATACACTAGATATGTTATTGTTGTTGTAGTAGTAATGTTTCTCATTGATCAATTTAAACTTACATATCAGTCCAACTTTTAAATGATCTAAATGTCTACGTTAGAATGACTTGTGTGAATAAATTAAAAAAATAATATTAACTCGACCGGACATAATTAAATTGAACGAGTTATGTTTCCATGACTAATTTTCTAATTTTAGGGCCCCCTCTTTACATTGTTAAATGTCACATTCATTCAAATTTTGAAGGCAAGAAAAAAAAAGCAACTATTTTTAAGACATTCGAGCACACAATAATACATTTTAACTTGTAACATTTCTTTGTGGAATTGTCACTTTCAACCATGCACACGCTTTGGACATTTTGAAGTCACACCAACTAGTTGCTCATAAATCATAATCGATGTTTTATCAGAATTTTACTTGTTCAAATAACAATAACGAGAAGCGGAGATCATTATAAATTATATAAAAAAAATTATCAGTGAATTTAGGCGATACAAATTTTTATGATAGTATTAGTTTTTTCAGTTTAACGATTCAATTTGTGGTTTATCATTTATGTATGTTGATAAGACTCATCCATTTAGCAGAGAATGACATAACTTAGCAGAATTGCACGCGCAATTCAGCTCTGGAAAAACTCCCTGAGGTCCAGAGAGAGTCTGACTTAAAAATACAGTTATTGAGCTTCCCCTGCCTACGAGAAGGGGTCTCCCTCGATTTTGATTCTGAAATGGTAACACCGAGCTAATTCCGGTAGAAGTGGCGACCATTCTCAAGAACGAATTGCTACTTTTTTCTTGTTATTGATAGAGTGGTATTATCCGCCCCTATCAAATAAAGTAGAGGGGGAGAACTTTTTCTATTGTGATTTTTTTGGCGAGTTCGATCAGGAGGGACAAAATTCAAACGAAAAAAGACTTACGATAAATACCTAATAAGTTTCTTTAGGATGACTCTAATTAAATCAAATCAACTACTTATTTTAAAAGACTCATGCATACTTCCCTATACTTCTCTCAAAACTACTTTTATATATGTGCAAAGAATTTGTTAGTTTAAGTTATATATACACATAAGTGAAATGAATTTTTATATTATCAAATTATCTTTATTTGTTATACGAATAATATTAAAGATCTTTATATATATTAAGGAGACAAAAGCCATTTTGCATGGTGGATTGCCTTCATTCACATCATAAATCAAGATTTATTTATTTTGTCAATAATGAAGTGCCCACATTTTCTAGTTTACTAAATATTTGTCTGATGTATCACCAATATTTTATTTTTGGTCCCCTCATTTTTTTAAAGATAAAATATTAATTGGTCCATTTTGGGAGATTCCTAATTCTAAAATGTTGATTTTGTGTGGTAGGCACCTAATACCAAACATAACGAAACAAAATTTCTATTGGTTCGTTGATAATAATAAATCTTGAAGATCTGTTGAGTATATTATAAACTATAAATATAAATATACATGTTGGGAATTATAAAGGTAAAAGTTATAACTAACTTTTTCTCGAATTTAAAGTTGAATACTAAAATCTTTTACTTTATAGGATTAATAAAAATGTATCGAGGCGATTTATAGGGGCAAAAGTATCGTGATATGCATAAGTTTTAGAAAACTTCTTTTAAATAAAATTACTAAACTAAGTCCTTAATTTAATACTCAGAATTCAGAAAACACAAAATTCAGCATGTTATTAAATTTTAAAAAGTTAAAAAACTTTTAAGTAAAAAAATATTTTACGTTATAATATTTATTTTTATTTATTGAATAACTCAAAAGGTTAGCCCACCAAAAGCTGAAATTCACATTAGGACATGATAATCATAACTACCTTCATTGTTTAGATTAGTAAAGGCTTCTTCATTGCCTCCTTAACCAACAAGGTCGTGAAATACTTTATCCTTGATCAAATGTCTCGGATTTAAATTTTCTATATATGAAATCGTATTTGTCAGGGAGCACTTTACCCCTTCTCCCCTAATGTGAGACTTTTCAACGCGAATTCAGATTTAGTTAGACTTCAATGTGGATAGCGAACACCTGATGGAAAACAAATAAAAGAGATTAGTGAAGACTAAATATAAAAAACAAAAAAAATGAAAAATGAGAAATATTACATAAGCAATTAGTTGTTGAAAAAAAAAAACAATTGTTAGGAGAAGGAGACAAAATGTCAAATCAAAACTAGTAGTATAATAGTGGAGAGATAAAAGCATGGAAAAACATTAAGTTTGTTTTTGTTCACCTAACAATATCTCTTGTACCCTTCTCTCTTTACATTTCATTTTCACAACCTATCTTTTTGTCTTAAATCTTCTTTGACTTGACCTTAACTAAAACAAATTTAATGACAATTTATATCTCTTTATTTTCATGTTTTTTTCCTTTCTTAAAAACAATCTAAGCTTGTGAAGTAGTAGCAATTTTCTATCAAAGACATCTTGGTCCAAGTTTTATTGTTGTTGCATCTACTTATTCATTTGTGCTATTTTAAGCGAAATACCGAGTCAGAATGTGAAGTTTATGAAATTTAGTTACTGAATGAATTTATAAGTAATAATATATATAATAAATTTTTTGATACAAAAAGAAAAGACTGAAGCAAAAGCTATTGACCTCCTGATAGTAAATATTTATTAGGGTTCTGATTAACCAAACAAGCCTTTGTTCCTTTGTGTACATCTGATATAATTGGAATGATACATATAATATACACATGATGACTCCTATGCAAAAATGACATGCTTGAATTGATAAATGGTTCAAATTTGTAGAAAATCTTAATAGCTCATTGGTTAACAATTTGAACTTTCACTTTGTTGATCAGGGTTCGAGATCCTACCGTGTTAATCCCCCCCCAATTTTTTGCACAATTTTTTTTTTTTTGTTTTAAAACAAAGGTTTCTTTTTCTTTTTGCCAAAACATTTACAAACTGCCTCTATCATAAAGAAATAAATGCATCTTACATATTGTTTTTTTTTTTGAAGACTAGAAAACACAAAAGCAAAAGAGAATGCTATATATTTTTCTTTTTTGACTGGAGGGGTAAAAAGACACATAAGATCCCATTTTAAGAATTACATCAGCTCATTTTACAAAAGTTCAACTTGTATAATAGAAAAAAGAAAGAAAAAAACAAGGAATAGTCATTCCATATCATATGGCCATAATGAAATAAATATAATTTTTAGTTAAATTGGGTGAGCATTTCATTAGAAGTTTAAGATGATAATAGTCATATAGACAAATCTAAAATTTGAATACTATGGTTCCAGTTTAGAATTCTATCATAATTTATTTGATTTATTAGGCTTGAAATCTATTTGTTATATTTACATTAATGAATATTTTACTATATATATAAAGTTCGAATCAAAAGTTACAGTTATTAAAATGTAAGGTTTGTATAGACAGAGATAATTCAATGAGTTGAGATATCTCGTTCAGTTCTTAATCTCTTCTATATAAGATAAAATAATTCTAGGACAAATTAATATTCACAACCAAACACGAACTAATATAATCACATATTTTATAATAAAACTATTATCCTTATCTCACCGATCAAACGACCCCAATTAAAAGGTCAAAGTAGCATTGTTGAATGTCGATTTGTTTTGGGTGGTTGTTAATGTCTCCAAATCAAACCTAACGAATTCGAGTTGAAGCCTTGAGTATCGATACTTTACTCCTCAAAATAAGATTTTGAGGTGAACCTGAATTAATCAGACCCCAAAGTGAATCTCCAACACGGAATGGTAAAAAAAATGCTTTTTAGTTTTCTTTTTAATTAACTTGTAACTAATGGGGTACTGTGCTAATATAAGGATGTCGACAAATTGAATTCATAGCATAGATGTAATGTAACAAGAATAATGCATTTTAGTCTTATCATATATTATTGTATCTAACTAATAAATATGTCTCAGACATCTGTAGCCTGTAGTAGTCCCCGGTCCTATTTTCAATAATGTAGTTGGTCAGTATTATTGTCAAAAATAATTATATTAATGAAATAATTTTTTTATATAGTTAATGGAAAAGTAAAACAGGATTCTATCGAACTCGTAACTTAAGAATTTCGGTTTTTTTTTGGGGTGGGTCTAATTTGAACGCCCATTTAGGAAGTGCCAAACATACCCCGTCATTGATTTTGAGATCTTCCATGCACCATATGTTGGACAATATATGGTCCAACGATACAGTATATAGAATTGTGTCATATGATCGTATTATATGTATGCGTTAAGAAAAATCGTGTGTATACATGGTTCAAAACGAAAAATAATGAGTTTAGTTGACCTCACAGAACCTGCCCTGGATTTGGGATATAATCCTGGGTAAACTTTGCATGAATCCTAGGCTTTTTTAATGCTTCTTGTCAGTGTTTAGTTGATATTGTATTGTTTCTGGCAAGAGTCAGTTGATCAAATCAATAATATAATGGTACTTTTAGACAATTTCACAGATGAATTCGATCGATAAAAGCAAAATTAATCAATTATACAAGGTTTTAGGGCGTTGTCTTGCCAAGGTCTTATTTAAAGTATAAGTTAAAACCATGAACAATGATCAGGCAACTTACAAAGATGTTCATTTGGCTGGTTGTCTCTGGCTTTACTGGGAGCTCTACACACTCTTTAGAATCTCTTGTATTTTAGAGTAAAGTTCTTGTGAAGTGTCACCAATGTCATTGCCTTGTGATGAACGAGAACTCTGATCTTGAAGTTTAATCTTTTCGAAAAGGAATTGCTTCTCAGCTTCAGCCTCGCTAAGACGTTGTTTAAGGTAACTACTAGCATAATCTTCTTCTGATTTCCCGAATTTTGCAAGAGCAATCCTCTGCAACCTGTCAGCTTCTCGTCTTGCCTCATCTGCCTTAAGCTGGAACATATCTGCTTCCGCTTCTTTAAGCCTAGCAATGCTCTCTAATTCATCTATCTGTAGCCTTTTTCGCTGCCTCTCCAGTTTAAGTTCTGAAACTTCTTTAGCTTTTTCCTCCAGTTCATGGTCACAAGTCTCGAGAGCTTGGCGAGCTTTCTTTAGCATCCTCATTTTTTCATCAGCCACTACTCCCATTGTCTGCACTGCTTCTTGTACCACTGCAGCAATTCGGTTGCATGCCTCCTGGGGTGGAATCATCCTTCCATTATTTCCAGCCTCAGAGCTCCTTGATGAGTCCATCTCAAGCTCTTCATAAAAATGCGCACATAAATTGATGATAATTCAGAAACAAACGAAGAGACAAGAAGAAATTATGTCATGCATTTTAGGTCTATTCGCGTTTCAGCATTTTAAGATCAGGCAGGGTGACAGCATGATGAGTAACTGAGAAAATGAAAAAGATAAGAGAGTCAAAAGGGCTATCCATTCGAGAAGAATGAATTCGTCTTATCAGATAGAAAGAGAGAAGAAAAAGAGGCCTCCCACATAAACCTTCTATTTATGCCCTTGCATGCAGCATTTTCCACACTTGTGAATTGTCTACATGCATGTATTAAATCAGGTCATCTTTCCCCCGTTTCCACCAACACTTGGCAGGAAAATATATGACAGGGAAAATGATGGAATTCCCAAAATTCTCTCTTGTTCCTACAAATAAAGACCAAGCTGACCTATTCAGCCTTAGAAAATGGGATGCATGTGGGTCATGAAACAGGAAGTTAGGATATTGTAAAAGCTCAAAGACTTAAAGACTCCAACGGGGAACTAACAACTCAAAGGGACTTCGCTACTGAGGAGGGAAAAAAGGAACTGGCAGTAAAGGAGGCAGGAGAAGGTAATCCTAATTAGGTGGAAAATAGAACCTTCAAACTCTTACGCAAGATGTTGATGGTGACACACATTTCTACTAGTACAAATGTAAATCACTTCTTTTGGCCTATTTGCAGGAAAGTTTCTCACACTAATTTTTTGAAAAGAGAACCTAAGAAAGAGATAAATTGGACAAAGTGACTAGTGACGACTGAGGACAGAGTTGTGAGGGAAATTGGAGTTTGAGATCACCAAGAATTAAAAAAGTGATAAGCATGAACCATAGGTGGCAAGGAGGCAGCAGTTGCTCTTTGGGATGATATAAATCTTTTTGTAGTTCCTCCAGGAACTTTTGAAGGAATATCTTTTGAATCTACAACATTTTAACATCTCGGTTAATTATATTTTTCGAGCTAATACACACCAACAGATTAATCACCCAAATCAAAACAAAAAAAGGAAAAACAAGTCACACACCAGATTGCTCTCTCCTTGATCTATTGTGAAGTACGAAATTTGGTTTCCTTCATCTATTGTACCAAAACTAGAGCTCAGCCAAGGGAAGCCCATGCAAGGGATGGTTGATACTTTCAGAGAATATGGAGTACTAAATACATATTCAAGGACAGATTTAAATTTACAATACTGAAGCTGAAGAAAATAAGAGCAGATACTAGAGGAGAAGAAATCAGACGGAAGAAGGATGCTTGAAGAGGAGTTAACAACAAATCTAAAGTCAGGATGTTATAAACTGTAAAAGTACATAGATTAAGAGAGAAAGCAAATTTAGTCATTCCATTTGAGATATTTCACAATCAAACCCAAGTGTGGTCATCTGCCAAACACTTAGACTTCTATTGAACTTGGATTAGAATATGTGACGGGAATCAGTCGTCTTCTTTGGCACGCAGGCTACTCTCGCTTTTGCTGCGATCAAATGAAAACTATATTCATCTGAAACACTGAAATCTAGAAAGCGATACCTCTTATTTCTTTTATCTCTCAAAGTTGTATGGGACTGAACATCATGACATGCTGATCTCAGACATTTATACCAGGAGGACCAGGTCCTCCACGTTTTTATAGCTTCTTCTCCCTATTGATAAAAAATATTGTTCTCCATAGAAAAATATACTCCCTCCGTTTCAATTTGATTGGTTGGTTTTGACTTGCACGGAGATTAAGAAAGTAAAGTACACTTTTGAATTTTGTGGTCTTAAGTTAAAGATATGGAGAATGTACCAAAATGTCCTTTAATCTTTGGTCTTGAACATGTCATGTGAAAAGTTAGATGTAAAGAGTTGCAAAAAATGGAAAGAGACATTCTTTTAAAAATGTACTAAAATGGAAAGTAAGACAAACAAATTGAAACATAGGGAGAACTATCAACTAAGATGCACGGGAAAACATGATGTGAGAAACATAGAAGGAGCATGAAAGGGATCTTTTATGTATCAAACTTTCTTTGATCTCTGCAAACCTTTTAACATGGCAAGAGCTTATCGGATTCCAAGATTATAGGCTCAAAATCATGTCATGAGCTATTGCTACAAGTTTCATCCGCTGTTATCTAGACTAAAGATGAAAATATTTGATACAGCTTGAGCTCAAAAACATATCAATCAACGAAACTACGCCTCAACATATTTTAACAGTTTTGAATGTTTTTGAAGGATACTTATGGGGGTAAATATGCCACCAAGAAGATGTAGGATACATTTACATTGAGGAAAAATGAAGACTTGCACAGCTCAAGTTTCAAAAAATTCATGTGACAGCATTGAACTACCATCAAGCACCACTTCTATGAATTTAGGGTCTCACAATTCCCTAGTGATTGAAAGTAAATTGTTTTAAGGGAAATTTTCTCCATGTCTGAGATTTTTGTAATTGTTTCCAACTTCTCATAGGAGAAGCAAATGCTTTTTAGGTTCAATGTCAACCACATGACCAGTTCTACCTTTTTATGCATACATTTCTACAAAGTGCCGGAGCAATAGAGTACAAAATTCGAGACCTACCTTGGAGAAAAGTTAATATAATCCTGCAAGCTGTTGTCTCTGCCACTCCACCCTTTAGTTTTTCTATGAGCTCCTCAGACTTCCAAAACAGTTGCCTCCCTCTTGTGTTCTCACTCAGTCGAAAGATCTTACTTACAACAGTTAGTTCTCTTATCAATGATTCCCCATTCCAGGTAGGTGCACATTGTTGGAATACATCTTTCACCCAACCAAAAAGCTCCGAAGTGCGATTGCATGCTCTACACCTGAACTGCATTTCAGCAGACCCCAGCCCATTCACAGAAGAAGGACCTGTTCCAATTTGTTTATCACGAATTGCGCAGTCCGTGTGAGTCCAATGAGCACAGGAGTCGCAACCAATCCACCGACATGTATTCACTTCAAAATCAAACTTGTTACAGATTACACACATGCAAAGGCTGCAGAATCCATTTCGGTTGGTGCATATCTCACAGTGGCAATCTTCCGCAGGCAACTGGCTTTGGCATGCTATATTCCGACATCTCTTGTATACAAAAACCTCAATCAGTGCAGTCTGAGAAAGATTCATACTATGATGCAGGAAAAATTGAATTCCGCTATTAATAGCGACAAGAATTTCCAGCTGAACTCGATGAGCTTTAATCAATGTCTTTGCAGTCAAATCAGACCTAGTCTGAACAAGCCTCTGTAAAAACAAAAGTTCATCTCTTTGCTGAGGACCGCCATTCCCTTCAAGCATCCCTCGAAGCCTACCTTTAAGCTCTTCTAAATACTCATTGGGGAGCAAATACATTTTTTCAGATATTATATCCACTTGTTCTCTAGCAATATCAAGAAGAGAAACCTTATTTGCACTAGCAGGCCTGTGAGTCACAGACTGTTCATAATAACCATCCTCAGCTTTCTGATTCTCAAGCTTCACTTGAGTAGCAGCATCAATCACAGGCCACGTATCTCTTGAATTAGCACTCTCAGCAGGCGATTCACGATTCTGATCAGAGTTCATTCCAGGGTCATGATTACCAGTTGATGCTCTGGTGTCTGAAGAGGCAAGAAATAAGGACGGAGGCAACCCGCTGGGGCGTGGAGGCAGCATATTTAATGAAGGTTGATAACTGATATATTACAACCTGAAATAACATCTCAAATAAACACCTAAGTAATGACAATGTAAAATTGCACAAATGGGATGAAGCTCATTCAATAACAGCATCTCACACTAAACCTCTTAAAAACCACACACAGGCGGGGG
>JAJONR010004551.1:0-49307 GCA_029582245.1 Solanum etuberosum | reverse complement strand
AAAATAAAAATGACTAGCACATAAAATAAAACAACACACAATATAATAAGACATATATAATATAATATATAAGTATAGCTAAGAAAAAAAACTTCAGGTTACCAAATAAACATGCATACGACAACAAAAATAAATAATTATAATAATAAAAAATGCACCCAGCAATAACCAAAATAGAACAAAATAAAATAAAGGAAAATCAATGTAGTTACCGCTTCAGGCGATGGTGCCACTGTTGTTGCCTTGCCGGAGATTGGGTCTGGTTCGCTGTTGTGTTAGCGGTGTTGTTTCGACTTGGAGCCAGCCGGAAAAATGGAGAAGAGGGAAACAGTTTCAGAGCTCGATGGTGGTTTTGGTCGGAAATGGGTGAGGTTTAGGGATCTGGTTGTGAGCTGTTGGTCGGAGCTTATCGGAGCAGCGGTGGTGAACTCATTTGGCTCAGCTAGCAACTTTGTGGTTCACCGGAAATGGAGCCACGCCGGAGATTGAATTTTGTGGTGGTGTTTGGGTCGTTGGACTGCTGGTTGTTTGCCTGAGCTTCGAGAGAAATGAATAGAGCTTGGAGCTCATTTGAATGGCAGCTGGTTGCCTGTAAATCAAAAGAAAAAATTGTAAAGGGAATGGGGACTGGCAGCAATCGCTCCTCGCCGGAGTTCACAATGGCTTGGTTTCACGTGATTTTGAAGGTGGGGTCGTGAGGAAAAGAAAGGAAGAACAGGGGTTTTGGGGTCTGGTGGCGATTTGTGGTGGTCGTTTGGAGGAGATGGAGGCTGGTGGCGGAGGAACGACTCCACGTAGGTTCTCCGGTGGGGTTTGTGGGTTGCTGCTTTCGCTAGAAGAAGGGTGGTTTTGGTTGTGATTTCAGGCGGGTTTGGGTTTCGCCGGAGATGGCAGTGGAGGGAGTTTGGTGGTGAACTGGTGGCTGGATCTCGCCGGAAAAACGGAAAAATAAAATGGTTTTGGGTGGTCTGGTATCGTGAGGCAGAGAAGAAGGAAAAAAAAAATGGGGGTCTTTGGTGGTGGACTTGCCGGAATCCGGTGAAGCTCCGGTGAGCTTATCGCCGGAAAATTATTAACACTAAAAGAGATTTCTCAACATTAAAAAATCATAAAATTACCCCTCAAATTTTATCCACCACCCCTAACTTAATGACCAAACTATTCTTTAAATAGGAAATTGAAAACCACCAATAGTACAATACCACTATCTTAAAATCATGGGCTAAAAGCACTAGCTTAATAAAATATCTACGTATGAAGAGTTATCCGTATTTGAATAAATTTCTAGACTGTGCAAAATATCAAGAATGAATATTAACAAATGTAACGAATAAAATGAATATTAAAAAAAATAATGAACGTAACTAACGACATGTGAAAATGCAATTTAGCAGAAATAACGATTTAAATAAATAAAACTTAAAAGTTACGAATTTTGAAAATGTTAGGCCAAAATTGGGTGTCAACACTCTTAAACAGGTGAAGAGATGAGTGTTAACGGGAGCAATGCTAGCCAACTTGGGCACAATGATGACATCAGTAACTTGAACGACGTCAATGAAGATCAGCTGGGAAGTGCGGGTGCTATTCGATTGCCTCCGATCGTGGGCAATGTGGTGTTTCATGTGACTAGCACTATGTTGCAACTGTTACAAATGAAGGGTCTATTTGGAGGATTAGCTACTAAGGATCCCCATGACCACATCTGGAACTTTGTGGATGTGTGTGGGCCATTTTCTTTCAAGAACATTACTCAAGAGTCGGTTCGACTTCGTTTGTTTCCCTTTTCCCTAATGGAGGATGAAACGAAGTGGTTGGCTGAGTTACCAAGAGATTCAATCACTTCTTGGGGGGAGCTCACTGATGCTTTTTAACTAAGGTTTTTCCCTTCCACGAAGATGGTGACTTTGAGAGATAATATTCAGAACTTTAAATGAGTGGATGGTGAACCAATTCATGAAACATGGCTGAGGTTCCAGAAATCGCTGCTCCAATGACCAACTCATGGACTCCCAAACAATGTGTTGTTACAATACTTCTACCGGAGTCTAGATTCAGTCAACAAAGGTGTGGCAGACCAGCTGGTTCGAGGAGGAATTATGCAACAACCATTTGAAATAGCATCTACTCTTCTTGATGAGATCACAAAAATCAACTGTGCTTGGTACACTATCGAAGATCAAGTGTCTCCTTTGAACTTCAGGATGACAAAGGAACAAATGGAAAAAGACCAAGAACGGGATGCAAACATAGCCAAGATGATGACCCAAATAGACCTATTATCAAAAAACATCATGGGTACTGGTTCTAAGGCTGTGCATGCGATTGGAGTAACTGGAGTGAATCCCGATGAAGCGCAATTTGAAGCTATGTACAATGAGGAAGTACACTTCCTAAGTAATCAAGGAGGAGGTTTCTGCCCAAACTATCCAAGGTCGGGCGGGAGCCAAGACTGGAATAGGAATCGCGATGACGATTGGAGAGATTGAGATAGGGAATGGCGTGACCGTGGTACGAATTAGAGAGAACGGGACGGTGACAAAGAGCGATATGTACCTCCCCATGAGCGTCAAAAGCCAAAAGAGCAAAGGGCTGATCCTGAAAATTTCCGCACTGAAGATATGCTTGCACGCATTCTCAACAAAGTGGAAGGATCGGACAAAGTGCTAAAGGAAATGAAAGATGACGTCTCATCTCTGAATATAATAGTTACCTCAAATCCGGTATTGATTAAGCAGCTGGAAACACAAATGGGTCAAATCTCGACTCATTTAAACCCAAGACCAAAAGGAGGCTTATCGAGTGACACCATGGTTAACCCAACGAATAAAGCTTGAAAGCATGTATTCATCGTGCAAGGACGTTAAATAAGGCGCTTCTTCAGAGGCAACCCAAGTTTTTAGTTTTTAATGTTTTTGTTTCAATAACGGGTGTTAGATGTGCAGGTTGAAAATTTGAAATTTCGGAAAATGGGCAATTAGGTGAGCTCAGGTACTATTTGGCGACTTGTCGAACAGGTCGGGGAGCCCAATCTGGACCATTGTTTTGACTAACTAAATGGCTGGAGTTTTGTAACCTTCAGCGTGTAAAAGCACTATTTGGTGCATCGCCGAATGATCGGCGACATAAGTTAATGTCGCCGACTGGTGCACGAACTGAAGGGTCAAAAAGGCCTAAACCGTTTTAAATTCAAAATTTTCCTTCATTTCACATTTTCCAACCTTTGCCCTCTTACACTTCATATCTAGATTATATTTTGCTTGTTAATTTTGTGTGGGGATCAATTGCTCGGGGATTTTTGCACTTTCGCGCTCGTATTTTCTTGCCTAGCATTTATTTCCATTTGCTTTTGAGGTTGGTGTTCCGAACTTGGCTTAAATTTTAGTAGATTGTGACGCATGCTTGTATTTTTTTTATCTATTGCGTGATTTTGAGTAGTTGATTGATTTTTAAGTGAGGGCCACTATCATATCATGTTTATGTTTGTGTTTAGCCTATAATTGTTGATTTCCATGTTTAAAATTGATTGAAATCGTGGGTGTGTGTTGTTTTTATGTTGGGTCTATTGTGGGTGAAGTCTGACTAGCCTGAATTGTACCGATCGACTTAATTTGCCCAATGATAGAGCGGGTGACATCATTATTAAGGGCAAAAGATGTTGATTGGTCAATTTTAGACAAATCATGGGAAGTCTGAGTACCCCGGGGTCTTTATTGTTATGGGTATGGGCTTAATTGCATGCACTAGTACTTAATTTTCATTATCGTGGGCTGTGGGTTGAAAATTTAAGGTCGGGGTCAAAAACTGGCACGAGGGACCAGTCGGCGAGCTTAGTCGAGCTTGCCGAATGGCTCGGCGGTTCGCCAAGTGACTCCTGGATCGCCTTTTTATTCTTCATATTTTATGATTTTATTCTATACCATTCGCTGATATGCCTGAGCTCGCCGAGTTCACTCGGTGACTCACCGAATGTCTGTTTGATCACCCTTTCTCAGCTCCAATTTTAGGAAAATATTCTGTAACTTTCGGTGAGCTACTTTTTTTTTGCCGAATGGTGTCGACGAATCACCGAAAGGCCCTGTACTTTGCCGACTTGTGCTGATAGCAATTTTATTCTGGAACATTCAGCGAGCCCAAACTAGCTCACCGAACTAGGCGGTGAGTTTTCCTGCAAGTTTTTAAACTTTGATATTTTTTGAACTATTTCTAACGTATTAATTTATTCTATGTTGTTTTGCAGGTATGGCCAGACCTAAGGTTCCAAGTTCAAATCAACCACCCCGGAAGAGAGCATGGGGAATAGTGATAAACAAGGGTGCTGCTCCCTCACGAACTACACAGGCAAAACTTCCTCCGACAGGGGGGAAGAGCAAAAGCAAGGGAAAGGGGACTGCTAATCCAAGTCCAGCGGAGGCTAGCTCTGATAGTATGAGCATCTATGACACCCACCTCACCACATCAGAATCGGACAATGAGGGCAACTCGGGGTATAGTTCGCCAGTCTCCGTATCCGAGCCAGAGGATGATCAGACGTTGCAAAGAAGGAGAGCTGAGCTGCGCTCTAAAGCGCTACATGATCCGGCCAGGAGACCGATGACTCCTACACCTCCTCCACTTCCAGCATAGACGGTTGAGCAGGTACCTCCAGTGGCCCCAGTAGAGGCACCTCCCCCTCGATCGCTGAACAAATTAAAGGCTGCTGGGTTGAGGACTATCTTAGAGGAGAAGAGGCTGTCTACAGATACAGTGGTGGACAGGTGCCCGAAAGTGTGGAACACCATCAAGTTCCACAAGTTTGAGATCTTTACACGGCCCCGAGGCTTATACATACCTTCCTGGGTTCGAGAGTTTTAAGTTGAATATGGGTAGTTGGTGCCTAAGGGGAAGAAGAAGGCCATCTCATTTGCACCGGTTGATCATGTTATGGTGTGTGGTAAGAAGGTAAAATGCAGCAGCACCGATATTAATGAGGTGATAGGGTGTACGATGAATGTGATCCACTACTTGGTGGATCAAATACAAAAGAAGACCCTTGATGACTTGAAGGGGTGGTTGGCTCCTCTTATCTCCGACATCACACTGCCATGGATTGAGCCAGCAGTTCAGATAGAGAAGAAGGACTTGAATGTGGCTGCCTAGTATTGGTTCAGATTTATTAGCAGTACATTGATGCCTTCACGGAACGAGTACATACTCCGGCATCCTAAGATGACCTTGTTGGGATGAATTATAGACCGGGATAGGCTGAATCTCGGGCTGATTATCGAGCAGGAGATGGATATGAGGGCCAAGAAGAATCAAACTTCACTTCCTTTCCTAGTGCTGATCACTGAGTTGTACCGGCGTGCTCGGGTGCCATTTGTCGAAAAGAAATATGTGGAAGTGACTCCCACTTCCTCTACTGACATCCGGAGGATCGAGGCCGAGTACACTAGAGACGAGGTTGAGAGGAGGAGAGTTTCACCGGTGGACACTTCCCTGGTTGTTAACGTGGAGATGCTAGAGACAGACGCAGCCCCTCCTACTCAGGTTGATAAACCTTCAGGTATCCCTGGCCTTTCTACTACTGTTCCTTCTACTTCTATTGTTGCTACTACTTCTACTGCTGATATTGTTGCTGCTTCTCGGCCCCCATTGACGCAGGCTATGTTGTTCAAGATGGGTCATCTGGGCCAATCTGCTAATGTACGTGCCTCCCGGGTAAAGGCTGTTGGTCCTGGTATGATTCAGAGGGCCATTGTTGATCCCTTAGTTCTGATCCAGGCTGAGTTGAGAGAGCTCTGAGAGCTGATCACCGCACATGGCTTGGCATTAGATGCCCTCACGGTGAGAGTGGAGGCAAGTGAGCAGAGTGGACGACAATCTGATGATGTGACGGCTTTGAGAGCCGATGTGGCTAGCCTGAGACGTTATGTGGATGAGCTGAAATCCACGGATCTGTCTATATTTTTCAGCACGGTGGACCTTTTCGAGGTCCCGAGTATTGAGTTGCCAACAATTTCTGAGATCCCTCTGGCTACTACAACAAGAGATGCTGTTGTGGCTAATGAGGATGCTGAGTCTGATGCTCCCGAGACTGATGAGGAGGAGCTTGGTAGCCGTGATGCAGCAGTTTATGATGACCGATAAAGAAAGTTTTTTCCGAAGTCAAAAGAGCGATTAGGTTGAAAAACTAAAGGATTTCTAAACATCTTATTATCCTATAACACTATAACATAGACCAATTAAATAAAATGAAAAAAAGAAAGATGATATGAGATCAAAAACGCTCTGCCGAGGCTCGAGTAGAAGAAGGGGTACTTGAACAGAGGGCCATCTCCGACCAGTGAAGATCGGAATTGAGCTGCTTAAGATTCCAATTCAAGTAAGGAAGATTGTCATTAGTCTAGGTATTCTAAATAGAAAATACCATTAGCGCCCAAGCTAACCATCTCGACTGTCGGAATGAAACCGATTAATATGGAACTGCTAAAGATGGAAAAAACGCAAGGAACGAAGTTGTGAGAAAGTCGGTGACATCCAAGTTAGATTTTAGAAATGAAAGATTGAGGAGCTGCCCTTTGTCGATGGCTGACCCAGCTCTTTCCTTTCACCGGTCTGTAAGTGCATCCTATTCATATTAAGCGGGGCGGCAGTTGCTAAATAAAAAGGTGGCGCCATTCCCGCTAAAGAAAAAGCAATTCTTCATCCAATCTCTGTTCCAGATTCTGGTCTTACCAAGTCACCTTTCTCTAAGGCTAAATAGCTAAATAGCTAAATATCCCCGTACTCTTTTTTCCTATTTTCTTTATTCTTTCATGTCGAGCTTTCGAAAGCCACTGGGGAGGGAGAATGAACGATCGACTGCTAAAGATCTTGAATAAAGCATTGATAGCCTTGCAGAGGATCGGAGCCGTTTGTTTGGGCGGGGCGTACTAAACCCACTACATACCATACCACCGGGTGCCTCGCCTGAATGCCGAGTCTTTATCTGCCGTAAACTCGACGTCGTCGTCACCTGCAAGATAAGGCCAAAAACTTGACTTTACTAAACAAGCGAGAAAGGCCCTTTCTATCTTATTAGTCAAGCGCGCTAGCTGCAATCAAAAAACAGCGCTAACTAGAAATAGAAAGTGCTTCGCAGACAGCTATGGAGGCCTCTCTTCGGCATACATCGATTGTGGGCTCCAGTGGAGCGAAGGATGGAGCTGAGTCAGGCACTGATGCCCAGATTGAGAGAGTCCCAGATGTGGAGAGTTCACCTCAGGCTTAGCCTGACAGGGGGATCTTGACTCTCTTTAGTTTTATTTTGAGACTATTTATTTCTTTTACATTGAGGACAATTGTTAGTTTTATTTGGCGGGGTGAGGTATCTTCATACCTACCTCTTTTGGGTTGTTTTTTTGAATTTTTGATTTGTTGAATAGCTTGTTATGCTTACTTTGTGTGACTATGGCTTTTTGGTTTTTAATGTGAATGTTTATTTGTTTTTTATCCAAATTTAAAATTTCACCTCTTGATGTTTGTGAATGTGGTTGTTCTCTTGCATATTTTAGTAACGGTTGCGATCAATACCGATGACTTGAATAGTGCTCTTGATTGAATGATATGTTTGTGCAATTTTAATGAGACAAATTTGAGTTGCATAAGTCATGTGTGAACTCTTAGAATCTCATTGTGACTGGCCGGTTGTTGAGATGAATCTTATGATAATCGTTGCACGCGAGCTGAAATTGTAGAATCTTGATTGATGATTATGTTGAATGCCATGTGTGGTGAGATTGTCTTGAAACAAGTTCTTGGTAATACCTAGAACTTTCCCCGTTAGTCCAATCGACTAATGTAGGCGAATAATAGAGATGATCTTAGGCAAATTTTTAGGAGAGTGGACCAACTTGCTAGTATACCTCTTTGTGACCACCTTGTGAGAGTGTGAACCTAGCTTGACACTGTTGGAGCCTAACCTTTTCTTTGGATGAAAACATGTGCACATTTGACCTCTTCTTCCCATCACCTAAAACCTTCATGAAGCATTGATCCGTTTGAATAGCCAACTTAGGCCAAAAGCCTAAGTTGGGGGTGTGATGAAAAAGGAGGAAAGTCAAGAAGTTTGTGAAAAATTTCCCTTGATGTATTGTGTTGAAAAAGATGAAACCCCTCAATATAAAAAAAAATATTGAAAAATAAAATGAATGTTGCAATAAAGTTTGTGCAATTGATAAAAGAAATGGGGTATCCAATGAATCATGCTCAAAAGAACATAGGGTGGATTGTGAAAATAAAAAAGAATGAAATAAAGGGAGAAAAAGTGAAATACAGGCCATTCTTCATGATGGTAGAAGTCACTAAGCCAAAATGATCATACTTTTACCTCAGCCCCATTACAAGCTTTAAAAGACCTTTGTGATCTTGATTGAGCTTAGCGTCATGTTAATTGGAAAATACGGGCAAGCCTATGGGTAGAATCATGCATGTGTTTATCTTTGAGAGTGTGAGAGTTGCTTTTGATTCCTTAAATCTGAAAATTTGTTGAGCTTTGTGTGAGCATGGAATCATTCTTGATGTGAGCACATTAGAGTACTCTTGTTGAGCTCTAATTTGCATTTGAAGTAAGCATTATGAGCTTGAGTTCTATTTGATGATGGCTAGTCACAGTTTGAAACTTATAGTGCACAATTGAACATTACATGGGTAGATTGAACCTCTTGTGCATTCATGTTGAGTCTTGAGTAGCACTATCTGTAGACATCTCAGTTGAACTGATTGATCTTGTGTTTTACTTTAGGACAAGCAAAAGTTCAAGTTGGGGGTGTTGATGAGTCGGGGATTTTGACTCATTTAGGGCTTAATATCTAGAGTTTTAGTGTCCTCAATGCCTATTTTATGCTCTAAACTGATGTTTAAATGCTAATTTACAGCAATGAAGGCAAAAGAGCAAGGCAAGGACATTACTGGGCAAAAAGGAGTGAAAAAGCTGAAGAAATTCAAGGCTGATGCTCACCAAAGCCACTCTGCGAGTCGCCAGCTTGCCAAAAGTTACAGCATACCAGCCCATGGACAACGCCAAGTCGGCGAGGAAATAGGAGTTTCAGCGACATGCCAAATGGATCAGCGATGGAAGTTTTAATCGCCTAAAGTTAAAAAAGGGAAGAGTGGAAAAGCCAAGCCAAGAAGGCAATGAAAAGGAGCAATCGGCGAAGCTCGACTTATTCCACCGAATGTTTCAAAGTTGAAAATCTGGAAATGTATAAATGCAATTTTAAAAGGAGAAAAGTGAGTTCTGAAGTTTTGGAGAGTTCCCACATTGTCTAGTTTTGGGTTTTTTGATCCCTAAGAATGTTCTTTGACTCTTAGAGTAGAGATTTAGAGTTTATTTGATTTGGAATTCAATTTGTGCATTTTGAAGACTTGTGGATTGTTACCCAAGCTGATGGAAAACATAGTTGGTAACTATTTCTTGCTCTTTATTATGTCTTGCTAAAACCCCCATTCTTGGGGGTGTGATTATGTGATTGAATACTTCAATTAGCTTATGGGTGTTAGTATTTACTAATTTGATTGTTGATTTGAAGTGGGTTCAATTAGTAGTTGAGTTTTAATTGATGAATTGTAGTTGCAAATGCAGTTCTAGTCTAGCATTCTAAGATTGCTTGAGAAAGAGGTTTTAGAGTTAAAACTATTAATTGATGATTGTAGTGATTGGTTATTGTAGACTTAGCTTGAGAAAGTGGGTCTAAATTCAATATTACCAATCTAGCTTGAAAGAGTAGATTAATTGAGGTATTGGGTTGTTTATATTTATTATGCTTGTCGAGGTTCGAGAGAACTCGCTTGATTCGTGATAGTTGATTGAGAAATGGCTATTACACCTAAAGCCTAGCCTACCCACTAAGATTCAGCGATTTTTAGTAAGTAATATTCACCCATTTAGTGAAATTGGCATTCAATTAATCACACTCCCAAGGATCCCTCTCTACTTGTTTAGTCCCGATTGTTTGAAGTTGTTAATTGTTCACTAAAATATCCCATCCCCCCAATTGTCATTAATGGTCAAACCCCTGCCATTTACTTTAATTGTTTCGAAAATGTCTACTTCTACAAATGATTAGAACTCTCCTTTCACTTTGTAATTGAATTTTTTATCGTATCATTCCCTGTGGGATCGACCCCAACTCTTCGTTGGGTTTATACTTAATTGCGACCGCCTACACTTAGAATCAGATTAAGTGTAGTTGAGCGTTATCAAAAAAAATAATGGTGTGGCTGCTGGTAAGAAAGGGAAACTTAGTCCCCGCTATGTGGACCCATACCATATTTTGAGGTGAATTGGTAAGGTCGCTTATGAGCTTGATTTCCCTAATGACTTGTCATCGGTGCATCCAGTTTTCCATTTCTCTTTGTTGAAGAAATGTGTTGGAGATTCGACATCCATAGTTCTCTTAAAAGGTTTGGGAGTTAAGGAGAATCTTTCTTATGAAGAGGTTCCCTTAACAATTTGAGGAACAAAGAAGTTGCTTCCGTGAAAGTTCTATGGAGGAATCAGTTAGATGAGGGTGCTATTTGGGAGGTCGAGACCGATATGATGTCATGTTATCCTCATCTCTTTCCTTCTATACCTTCTCTAGCTTGAGGTATTTGGTCCCTCATAGTTTACTCCTTTGGTGTCATGTGTCTTAGATATTCCCATGATTTCCTCATTATGCATGATTCATGAAAAGCTTAAATTTTGAGAAAATGAGTTAACTTGATTGATTTCTACATGTAATGTGCATTTGAGTATGAGTTGCATATTGACTTCATGATATGATATTTTGAACATGCTTTAGCTTGGAGTTGATGTTTCCTCCTCGGATATGTGTGTTTATGTAATTGCATTCATGTTGGGTTGTTAGATTAAGTTTCTACCATCCTTATGATGTCTTGAATTTCATTAGAGGACGAATGTTCCCAAGGGGGAGATAATGTAACACCTCGAATTTCAAAAAGGGTAGAAGCTGCAGCTTTTGCAGGATCTGGTGCCAGTATCGATGAAGCCACCCACGGCCCGTAGACTAACACACGGTCCATTAGTCAGCTCCGTGGTTGGCCAGCTAGTTTACCTAAAATTTTGAAGTTCCAGTACTTCCCTATAGTTCACCAGGATGGTCCGTTAACCTATGCACGAGACGTAGGTAGTTTTCGAAGGTGAGTCCCAGACTTAGAGAAATTTTAGAGTCAAAAGTGGAGACCCACGACTGGGAATGTACGGGTGTAGGTGGACCCACAGACCATACATGGGTCCGTAAATGGGAGTCCAATTTGAGGGTCTCTGAACTGAAACGACGACCCACCAGTACGATCTGTGGTCTGACCAATAGACCGTAGGTTGAGGTTGTTGGTAAGTTCGACAACAATTTAAGAAGGGATTTTGGGTCTTTTCCTAATTATTCTAACCCAATACTATGTCGTTTTACCCTCTATTAGGAACCCTATATAAGTATTTTTAACCCCAAAATCTCCTAATTCAAGTCATTCTCTGAATTTCCCAAAAGAAGAACAAGTTCATCCTCCCCAAATATTTCTCTCTCTAGAAGAAGCTTGAAGAAGAAGGCTAGGGTTTCAAATCAAGCCTTCAATTCCACCATTGATAGTAAGATTATGGCATCAAGGTATGATAGTCTTCATCTATGGAGGCCTTTTCTCCATAGAGTTCCTAAATTTCCCAAATTTTGAAGTTAGAAATCTCCAATTGAAGTTAGGGTTTTCTTCTATGCCAGGGGTTCCTTTCAATGTTGACTTATTTGATTGTTTTATGATCTATTATGCATGAATTGAGATAATTCCATGTTTTAAAGATAAATTCTGATGAACCCATACCTAACCCATGTTTTCTACATTTTGATGATTGAAAGTGGGTTTTGAACTATGAAAGGAGAATTATGGAAATATGCACGTTCTTATGAAATTAATGAAATATGATGTAAGTTGCTTTGAGAGTAGAGAATGAATGATGTTGCCGTTACTAATTGTTGTAAAAGGATTTCTCACATAATTACACAATGCATGAATGTGAAAGGGTTTCTCACATAAAGGCTTCTAAGTTGAAAGGTCTTCTCACCTAAAATGAATCAAGTTATGGAGCCATTCTAATGATGAGGCAAGAGGCGATTACCCATGTCCTCTAATGGTGAGACAAGAGGCGATTACCCATGTCCCATAATAAAAGATGTCCCTTAAAGATAAGATGAATATGGTGGATGACTATTCTGTGGGAATTAAGGTTAGTACCGAGTGGACAAATGGAGATTACCCGTGTCCCATAAACTACGTACCAACATATGTTGTCTAGATAGACATTAGCTAGTGGATCCAGGTAAGCTAGAAGTTCATGGTTTTTACCTTTGCAAGTGAAAGCACCCCTTTTTGGTGAGGGGTAGACACCGGCTTCCATGTTATAGCTCACATGGTCTCTATGTGGGTTAAGGTTGATTTCCCACAACAAGTAAAATGATGAAATAAGCTTACTTCAAGAGGTGTATCACAAGTTTTCAAAAAAAACTTAGTTCTTACTTGCATCTGACCATTATTATTATGGTGATTTCTAACCTTTTCTTATGGTTTTAACTTGGTCTTTGCATGTCATGAAAGGTCCTTATTGCATGATTTTACATCTTTATGCTTTTCTATTATGCTTGGTATTGACACGAGATCCAATCAAATGCTCTCCTATAATTTTCAACATACTCACAGGAGGCACAAAAGCACTCAAAATGCACAATGTAAGAGAAGGGAAAAGAGAAGGCTCCAAAGATTCAAAGGGTTTTGATTTTTGATATTAAAAGAACCCTTGGCCCTTTTATAGCAGACTCGTTCGGTTCACTTACTAACGTTAGTGAACGTGCTCGGAGTATCATCGTCAGGAGCTTAAGCTCACCGAACATGCCTGAACAATGACCAAACCTGAAGGTTAATTCAGCAGACCCGATGGAGTCCGCATTATGCACTTCGGTGAATCACCCTTTAGAGTTTTGATCACCGATCTTGACAGTGCATTTTGTCATCTTTTCATGCTCAAAGGGCGGAAAACAATCAGTCCGCTTAGTGTTTTCGGCGCATTTCCCTTTTGGTTATGGTCTTGCCCAATCTGCCCTTATCTATCTTTCAACCTCTTCTCCATCTACACTCACAAAGCACGTTATTTGAAAGAAAATAAAAACAAAAGTAACGACTTGGTTGCCTCCAAAGAAGTTCCTTATATAATGTTGTGGCACGACATAATACTCAAAATTCAACAATAATTATTGGGGTTTTTGATGGTATAACTAGGCAAAGTTCCCTTTTGCCTTGGATTTAGATGAGTGACAATTTGACCCATTTGGGTCTCCAGCTACTTGATCGAAACTGAATGTGAAGTCACTGTTTGGGTAAAAGTGGAGAAGTCATTTTTCATTTCCTCCAATACCTTATCGTATCCAACCTTTTTATGGATCCTCAAAAGTGTGTCTTCCATCCTGCTTCCTTCTAGACCAGCTGGATCTTTTGGGCATGGATGATCATGGGGAGGCACGTATCTATCTTTTTCCAGGTCCTTGTCTCTCCAATCTCCACCCCTTCAACCTTTCCAACCACTATCTCTATTCTTGTTCCAGTCTTAGTTCCCATGTTGACGTTGATAATTGTTGTGAACCCCCCCCCCACTTGATTTCCCAAGTATTAAACCTCTTTATTGTATAATGCCTCAAATTTGGCATCATCCGACCATTACCCACTGTTTGTTCCAACTGCATTTACTAACTTAGTTCCACCTCCCCTGACGTGATTGGATGGCAGATCAATTTGGGTCTTCATCTTGTCCATATTCTCATCCCTCTAACGGTCCCTTTCGATTTGTTCTTTACTCAAGCCCACTTGTAGAAGGGGTGCTTGGTCTTCCCTTGTGTGTCATGCTCGGTTCACCTTAGTCTTATCATCTAACAAATATTCTGCTACATCATAAGGTTGCCTCATCAATCCACCATGGACTAATTTATCAGCCACACTTTTATAGAGTGAATTAAGGCTCCAATAAAAGAATTGCAGCAGCAAATTGTCTGGAATGCCATGTGTTGGACATTGAAAGAGTAACTTCTTGAACCTCAGCCATGTTTCATGCAAGGGCTCACCTCTAAGACTTTTGAAATTCACGATTTGGAGAAGAAGTTTAACCAATTTTTAGGGTGGAAATAATTGTTACAAGAACGCCTCCGTTAGCTCATCCCACGAAGCAATAGAATCAATTGGTAACTTTGCCAACCATCTTGTAGCCTCTCCCGTTATAGAGAACGGGAATAGTCTGAACCTTATGGATTCTTGGGAGATATTCTTGAACACAAAGGATCCACACAACTCCTTAAAATTTCTAAGGTGCTCATGGGGATCCTCATGAGATAGGCCCCCAATAATTATTTTCATCTGGAGCAATTGGATCATAGTACCGGTGATGTGAAACCCCATCCTCCCAGTTGTAGGAGATATTTGGATGTTTCTCATGCTTTGAATGACATTAATGGGTATGTCATTTAGGTCACACATATTATCATTTTGACAATAGTGACTCTCCTTGTCACTACCATGGTTACTTATCTTGTCAACCTGTAAATCAGCCGACAACAACACAAAACAACAACTTTACTATAAATAAACCAAATTAAAATCTAATTTCTCAATTAGAATTCTCAACTACCACTCTCCGGCAGTGGCGTGATTTTTGATAATGCTCAAATCACCCTTCAAAACTAATTAAAAAGTTGAGCGATCGTAGTCAGTAAAATTTCAATGAAGAGTCGGGGTCGAATCCCACAAGGAACGATGTATCGTGGAGAATTCTTTATCTAGAGATATTAAATTTAAATCAGCTCATTTGGAGTAGTAAGAACAATTGGGTGGATGGTACCACCAACTTAATGTAAAGCTACGTTGTCAATTATCGCTATTAAATTGAAATTCGAATGAAATCAAGAGTTATTAAGCAATCTAAGGGTGGGGGGATTGGAAATATATGTCATATAGGAGTAAATGTGCTATTATATAGTGATGTGCATACATGAATAGGCTAAGTCATCTTCAATGACGCTAATTATCTTTCGATCTCAAAGCATATATGCCTAGAATCTCCTTTCGGTCTCATCTAATATCAATTTTTAACAATCCAATACCTTACTCTATCTCCTCGTTCAAGAATAGGGAACATAGATCCGACCCATAACCTCTCTTTCAAGCAAGTCAAGGACATCAAACCTAAATGGCTAGTATTGAGCTAATTACTCACTTAAATAAATCTCTTTCGAGCGTCAACAGGAGATCGAAAGTAGGAATTAAGTTTGCAACCTTAACCCTTAAGTTAATCCCATAGTATGATGAGTCAGGAATTTTGACTCATTTAATAAATTAGTCTCCTCAATGCCTATTTTGTGTTCATAACTGGTGTTAAATTGTTTATGTGCAGCCATGAAGGCTCAGGAACAAGGCAACGACATTACATTGCGAAAAGAAGCGTAAAAGTTGGAAAAGATGAAGAAAAGGAAGGATGAAGCTCGCAAAAGTCACTTGGCGACTCGCCGAGTGAGCTTTTAGCTCGCCAAATGGTCCAGTGAGTTGGCTCATGAACTAAGCCAACTCGGCGAACGAAAGTGTACTTCAACGATGCGCTGAATGGAACAGTGAGCTCGATCCAGCTCACCTAAATGAACAAAACACTAGATGCAAAAGTCAAGTTCAAACGGTGAGAAGGCGTGCTTATCGATGGATCGCCTAGTCATTCGGTGATCATGACTAACTTTGCCGATGGAACCGCATAATGAAATTTCAGAAAGTTTTTGAAAACATATAAATTGATTTTTGAAGAGAGAGAAAGGGTCTTACACAGATTTTAGAGATTTTCACATACTTTTACAATAATGAACATTCTTGGAGAGGGTTTTGAGCGTAGATATTGAGGTTTTAAGGTTTTAGTCTTAATTTTTGCATTGAGCATTGGAGATTTTGTCATTCTGATGGAACATCTTTTTGGTAATTATTTCTTGATTTTAGTTATGCTTGGCTAAACCCCCTTTCCTTAGGGGTGTGGCTATGTAATCGAATACATAAATTAGCTTGTGGGTATTGTTAATTTCTAGTTAACGTTCTTTTGAAATGGGTTCAGTGATTTATTAATGTTTTAATTTAAGAACTAAAGTTGCAAATTTAGTGTTAGCCTTAGCTCTCTATGCTTGCTTGTGAAAGTTTCTTAGAGTGGAGTAAATGATTGATAGTTGTATTTTGTTCTGTCTTTACAACCCAGCTTGATAAAGTGGGTTAAACTAAGGAATTGGGTTGTTTTGTATAGTTAAGTTTGTTGAGGTTCTAAGGAACTCACTTGAAACATAATAGCATATTGAAAAATGGCTATTATAGTTAAAATCCATCCTACCCATTGAATCGCTATTGTAGTTAAAATCCATCCTACCCATTGAGATTCAACTTTACAAGCAATTATTAATTACCCATTAAGTAAAATTAGTATTCGATTGCTCACACACTTCTAAGGTCCCCTCAATAACTGTTCAAACCCCGTATTAATTGTCTTTGTTAACAAATGGATACCAAACTCCATTTATATTGATAATTGAAACCTATAGATGTACATTATGTTACGTGTTATTTACAGTCGTTCTACAAAAAATTAGTGCACTTCCACACTTCGTACTTGAATTCTTTTTTGTATCACTCCTTGTGCGATCGACCCCAACTCACCGTTGGGTTAATACTTGTTAGCGACCACCTACACTTTGAATCATAAGAGGTGTAGTTGAGCGTCATAAAAAATGGTGTCGCTGCTGGAAAGTGGTGTTTAGAATTCTTTTATTGAAATATTTTTTGTGAACTAGTTTGATTGTAGTAGAATTTTCTTATTAGTGTTTTTGTTTTTTGCTCTCAACAGGTGAAGAAATAAGTGTGAATGAAAGCAATGCTGCTAGCCAACTTGGGCACAATTACGACATTGGAGACTTGAATGATGTTCATGCGGATCAAATGGGAAGTGTTAGTGCTATTCGTTTGCCCCCAACTGTGGGCAACACTATTTTTCATGTGACTAGAACTATTCTTCAGCTGCTTCAAATGAAAGGTTTCTTTGGGGGACTTGCTCATGAGGACCCTCATGATAACATTCGGAATTTTGTGGATGTGTGTGATCTATTCTCCTTCAAAAATATCTCTCAAGAGTCAATCCGACTCCGTTTGTTTCCCTTTTCTCTAGTGGGGGAAGCAACCAAGTGGTTGGCCGAACTACCAAGGGATTCTATTACTTCTTGGGAGGAGCTCACAGAGGTTTTCTATGAAAGATTCTTTCCTCCCTCAAGGATGTTGAAATTGAGGGACAACATTCAAAATTTCAAGCGGATTGATGGTTAACCCATTCATGAAACTTGGTTGAGGTTTCAAAAGCTACTCCTCCAATGTCCTACTCATGGGTTCCCAGATAATGTGCTCTTGTAATATTTCTACCGAAGTCTTGACACCTTCAACAAAGGTGTCACCAATCAACTTATTCGGGGTGGAATTATGAGACAACCATTTGTCGTGGCGTTGGCTTTACTTGTTGAGATGACCAAGATTAATCGAGCATGGCATTCAAGGGAGGATCAAATATCTCCTCCCAATATTGGGTTTACTAAATAACAAATGGAAAAGAACCAAGAGAGTGATGAAAACATGGCCAAGATGATGACCCAATTGGACTTGTTGACAAAACATGTCATGGGAGGTGGTCATAAGGTTGTGTGTCACGACCCAGGGGTACCCCCTAGATGTAACATGGCGTATAGAACGCGAAGGACCCCATACAAGCCACTTAGCTTTCATAACATAAGAAATAAAATAATAAGAGTAAAACAATAGTCCAAGTCCAATAGTTTTTATAAAATGAAAAGCGGAAGTCTAAAACACTTGTCTCAATATAGACATCTAGTACAATAGAATGAAATTGGTCCTAGCCAATACATCATGTCTAAAAGACAAATACATGAAAGAAAGTGAAACAATAAACTCTGTCCTCGAAGCATGAGGATTCACCAAAGCTCAGAAATTTGGAACTCAACCCGGAAACCTGACTATCAGATCCTACATTTGGGGAAATGTAGGCAAGAGTATGTGTTAGTACAAAATAATGTACCAAGTATGATAGCCATGCATAAAACATTTAAATCATGCTAAATCATTTCATGACCTGCAATTGACCAAGCTAAAACATGATATAAGAGAGTTAGAAAACATAAGTCATAAAACCATGGTCAATATAAGCTAACTTCATCTTTAAACCTTTGAAATCATGTGAGATACTTCTTGAAGTAACCTTAGTTCATTTTTAATGTGGGTAATTAGCCTTAACCGACATAGATACCATGTGAGCTATAACATGATCCCCTGGTGTCTCCCACACCGAAAAGGGTTGTCCTACTTTCTAAGGTAGAACCATGAACTTCTAGCTTAAGTGGATCCACTAGCTAATGTCTATGTAAGACAATCTAACTATAGGGGCACATAGGTAAGGGATAAGGAGATTGCTTCTAGAAACCCGGCCTCTACTAACGGGAGAGCTTCCATCTCTATATCCTCTCGGTGCTAAGTATAAATCCCACGGAATAGTCATTTCTTACTTTTTCTTATTATCCATGGAAAGGCATCCTAGGATAACCAATCAAAGCTAGTTTCATTAGGATAGCTCTTACTCTTTGATTCAATTAGGTGAGAAAGCCTTTCAACCTAAGAATCCTTACTAAGTGAGAAAACCTTTCACATCATGCTTATATGTGTTTATGAGAGTGTCCTTTCAACAACACAACAACAACATCATCGTTGATACTTTACTCTCAAAGCATCCTTAAAACATTTGCATAGATTTCATATGGAAAGGCATAAGTTCATAATTTACCTCTTGAGGTTAAAAACCCACTTTCAATCATCAACACTTAGAAAACATGGGTTAGATATGGATTTCATCATAAATTTATGTAAAGCTAGCAATACATGCTTAATTTTATAAAACTCTTCCTTTAAGATCAAAATCCCACATCATATGATTCATAACTTGAAAACATGGGGATTACATGGGTTCATGGGGGAAATCATCATAAAATCATATTATTTCATCAATTCATGCATAAGAGATAATAATTCAATCATATAAATCAATAATCAAAAGAACTCATGGTAATTGAAGAAAACCCTAACTCAATTGGGAATTTCTAACTTTGGAAATAGAGGAATTTGGGAACTCCATGGATGGAAGAAATCCATGGATAAAAACTATCATACCTTGAATACAAATGCTAGCCTTCAATGGAGGAATTGAGACTTGACTTGAAACCCTAGGTTGAATCCTTCTTCTTCTTCAAATTTCTAGAGAGAGAAATATTTTGGAGAGTTCTTTTTTTGTGATTTTGGAAGAATGAAGTGAATGGGCTAATTTGGGGGTTGAAAATACTTATATAGGGGTCTTAGTGAAGGGTAAAACGACGTAGTATATGAGTTAATTAATTAGGAAAAAGACCAAACTACCTCTGAAAATAACTGCCTGACCATGACCTACGAGACCCCACTGACGGACCGTGGTCAAGACACAGTCCGTCGTGCGTGGTCAGGAAGTTGATTTTTGGCCAGTGAACCACGAACCGTGGTTTAACCTACGGTCTGTAGGTTAGGCCGTGGTCCTGAGTCTCTGTAGTCTTGGCAAGGTGGCCAGTCCATGAACCACACTACGTCCATGGTCCTACCCACGGACCGTGGTTGGCCTCCGTGGCTGGCACCTGCAACTTTCCTAAATTTGTTTCATTTCCTTTTTTCGGATACGGGGTGTTACAATATCTCCCCCTTGGGACCATTCGTCCTCGAATGAGATTCAAACTGGTTCTTAAAAGATTAGAAGAGGAACTAACAACCCAACCTACAATGCTACTACATCTAAGTGCATATAACCAAGGAGGAACTATCGACTCCAAGCTAGGACGTCCTCAAAACATCATAAGATGGGTGAAACTAAGTCTAACAGCCCATCATGCATGAAATGCAAAAATTAAGGAGGAAACATCAACTCCAAGCTAAACATACTCAATGCATCATAAGGAAGTAGGAACCACATCTAACAACCCATTATGCATGAAATTTCAAAATTACTCATGTTCAAGGAGGAATTACGTTCTCCAAGCTAAAAGCATGCTCAACATAATCTCATGGAGCCCATATGCAATTCGTTCTCAAAAAGCATAGTTAAAGCATGTTCATCTATTCATCTCATGAAGACTATAGGCAACTCATACCCAATGCACAACAACATGAAGAAAATCAATCATATAAACTCATTTCGTTTCAAAACACAAGTTTTTCATAAACATGCATAACATAAGGAAATCATGGAAACACATAAAACACATGACTCCAAAATAAAGAACAAACTAAGAGGAACTCATTACCTCAAGCTAGAGTAGGTGTAGAAGGGAAGATATGAGGATATCGGGACATCATATCGGCCTAGGCCTCCCAAGTAGCACCCTCAACTAAATGATTCCTCCACAATACTTTCACGGAAGCACCTTCCTTGTTTCTCAACTTCTTGACTTGCCGGTCCAAAATCTCAACCGGAACTTCCTCATAAGAAATATTTTCATCAACTCCCAAACCTTCTAAGGAAACTATAGATGTCGGATCGCCAACACATTTCTTCAACATAGAGACATGGAAAACCGAATGCACCGATGCCAACTCATTTGGCAAATCTAGTTCATAAGCAACCTTACCAACGCACCTCAAAATCTGAAATGGGCCTACATAACGGGGGCTAAGCTTCCCTTTCTTACCAAACCTCATTACACCTTTCATGGGTGAAATTTTCAAGTAAACCCAATCATGAACATCAAACTCAAGATCCCTTCTTCTCACATCGGTATATGACTTTTGCCGACTTTGAGCCATTTTCAACCTTTTTATAATAAATCAAACTTTCTCTATGGACTCATGTACCAATTCAGGACCTATTAGGGAAAATTCACCTACCTTAAACCATCCTATAGGATATCTACACCTCCTACCATATAAGGCCTCAAATGGAGACATATCAGTACTCGAGTGATAGTTATTATTGTAGGCAAACTCAATCAATGGCAAATGGTCATCCCAATTACCTTTAAAATCAATCACACAAGCTCTCAACATGTCTTTCAAAGTTTGAATAGTACGCTCCGCTTGCCTATCGGTTTGGGGATGAAAGGCCGTGCTAAGTTTAACCTTAGTGCCAAGACCCTTTTGGAATGACTTCCAAAACTGAGAAGTGAATTGGGTTCCACGATCGGAAATAATGGACAAAGTCACTCCATGCAACTTTACCATTTCTCTCAAGTACATCTTGGCATAGTCCTCCGCTGAATAGGAAACCTTGACGGGAAGGAAATGAGCTGATTTCATCATCCGATCCACTATCACCCAAATCGAATCATGTTGTCGCTGGGTGCGAGGCAAACCAACAATAAAGTCCATATTCAAGTCTTCCCACTTCCAAGTAGGAATGCTAATTTTTTGGGATAAACCTCCTGGTTTCTGATTCTTAACCCTCACTTGTTGGCAATCTGGACACTTAGACACAAATCCCGTAATATCCTTCTTCATCCCATTCCACCAATAGACCTCCCGTAAATCACGGTACACCTTGGTGGCTCTCGGGTGAATGGAATACCGTGAACTATGGGATTCTGTCAAAATTTATTCCCTCAAGTCATCCACATTTGGTACACATAAATGACCTTGGTATCTAAGTACACCATCTCCCCCTTCGGAGAATGCCTCAACGGATTTCTTATTCACCACTTCTTTCAATTCTACAAAAAATAGATCAAGACCTTGCTTGGCTTTCACATCCGCCACAAAATACGATTCGGAACCATTGTGAACAATAAAACCACCCTTGGTGGAGTCCACCAATTGAACACCTAATCGGGTCAATCTATGAACATCTCAAACCAACTCTTTCTTTTCTTCTTCAATATGCGCAACACTAACCATAGATAACCAACTAAGAGCATCCGCCACCACATTTGCTTTACCGGGGTGATAGAGAACACTCATGTCATAATCTTTCAATAACTCAACCCACCTTCTTTGGAGAAGATTTAGATCTTTTTGATTAAACACATATTGCAAACTCTTGTGGTCGGTAAACACATCTACATGCACACCATACAAATAGTGCCTCCAAATCTTTAAGGCAAAAACAACCGTCGCTAGTTCAAGGACATGGGTAGGATAATTCTTCTCATGAATCTTAAGTTTCCTTGAGGCATCGGCAATCATTTTCCCATTTTTCATAAGCACACACCCTAGACCAATTCTTCAGGTGTCACAATAAACCACAAAACCATCCATCCCTTCTGGTAAGGTCAACACCAGAGCGGAAGTAAGTCTATCCTTCAACTCTTGAAAACTCTTTTCACATAACTCGATCCATATGAACTTAGCCTTCTTTTGAGTCAAAGCTGTCAAAGGAGAGGAAATTGAAGAGAATCCCTCAACAAACCTTCTATAGTAACATGATAAACCCAACAAACTTCTAATATCAGAAGGAGTTAGAGGTCTAGGCCAACTCTTGACCACATCCGTCTTCTTAGGATCTACCTTAATACCCTTACTTGAAACAATATGACCAAGGAAAGCTACAGACCTTAACCAAAATTCACATTTGCTAAACTTTGCAAAAAGTTGTTGGTCCTTAAGAACTTGCAACATGATCCTCAAATGATCAATATGCTCATTCTCACTCCTTGAGCAGATCAAAATATCATTAATGAACACAATCACAAACATGTCAAGGTATTGTCTAAACACCCTATTCATCAAATCCATAAACACCGTCGGAGCATTAGTCAACCCAAACGACATTACTAAAAACTCATAATGACCATACCGAGTTCGAAAAGCCGTCTTCAGAATATTATCATCTCTCACCCTCAATTGGTGATAACCCGATTGAAGATCAATCTTGGAGAAATAACTTGCCCTTTGATGTTGGTCAAATAAATTATCTATCATCGAAAGAGGATACTTATTATTAATAGTCACCTTGTTCAACTGACGATATTCAATACACATACGAAGAGAACCATCCATATTTCTAACGAACAAAACCGGAGCACCCCATGCAGAGATACTCGATCGGATGAAACCCTTATCCAACAGATCTTTCAATTGTTCTTTCAACTCCTTAAGTTCTGCCAGAGCCATACGGTAAGGAGAAATAGAAATAGGTTGCGTATATGGGAGAAGGTCAATACTGAAGTCTATTTTTCGCTCGGGAGGAATACCGGGACACTTCCAGAAACTCATTAACAACGGGGACCGACTCAAGAAAAGGGGTTTCAGAATCTACATCCCTCACCCTAACTAGATGGTAAAAGAAACCCTTAGAAATCATTTTTCTAGCTTTAAGACAAGAGATAAACTGACCCTTAGGCATAGAATTTCCCCCTTTCCATTCTAGGACAGGCTCATACGAAAACTTAAACTTGACTACACGAGTTCTACAATCAATAGAAGCATAACATGAGTGCAGCCAATCCATACCCAAGATAACATTAAAATCTAGCATATCAAGCTCTACCAAGTCAACAAGAGTAACTCTATGAGACAAGGAAACGGGACACTTTCTATAGACCCTTTTAGCCACAATAGAATCACCAACAGGAGTAGAGACAGAAAAGGATGTAACAACACCTCGGGGAGCACATCAAACCTAATAGCCACATATGGCGTCACAAAAGACAAGGTAGCACCAGGATCAAGTAAATCATATACATCAAGTTGAAAAACTTTCAACGTATTGGTAACCACATCGGGAGAACTCTCTTGCTCACCACGAGTCTGAAGTGCATAGAAATAATTTTACTTAGGAGCATTGGAACCCGAACCACTAGGAGGAGCTTGCTTACCCTCTCTTACTTTAGCCATAAGCATTGGGCAATCCCTAATTTTGTGACCACTTTTACCACAACCGAAGCAACCATCCATGCCAGCTAGGAACTTACCCTCGTGCTTCCTTCCACACTTAGTACAAGTAGACCTAGGCAATGAAGATCCACTACAATTACCTCCTTGAGGCTTAGGGTTAGACACCCTATCTGTGTTGAACTTTGGAGGAGCATTGGAGGAAACTTGACTGAAAAACCTTTGTCGAAATCTAGGATGACCATGTCCATCGGACCTTGCATGAGAAAAATTTCCATCACCGGTCTTAGCCCTTTTTGTCTCCCTAGTCTTTTCCTTAAGTTTCTCCTCCTCAATTTTTTATGCATGAACCATGAGACGAGAGATGTCCATGTCATTAATGAGCATGGCGGTAAGGCACTCGTTAACCACCATTTCGGACACACCCGAAAAGAACTTACTCATCCTAGCCCTTGAATCTACAACCATTGTTGGAGCATACTTAGACAATTGGGTGAACTTTAGAGCATATTCCCTCACACTCATACTCCCTTATCGGAGGTTAATGAACTCATGCACCTTGGCTTCCCTCATCTCAAGGGGAAAGAACCTATCAAGATTGGCTTTAAACTTCTCCCAATCAAGAGGACCCGTATCTTTCGGTCTCCCTTAATTCCATTGGTTATACCATATTTAACACCTTTTAGTTGATAAGTGGCCAACTCCGCCTTTTTCACCGGCATCACTCCCATGATCATCAAAACCTTGTAGACTTCATCAATGAACTTTTGAGGATCTTCCTCAACTTTAGAACCATGAAACTCTGGAGGATTCATCCTAGTGAAGTCCCTCACTCTTGAAGCCGTCGTACCCATATTTGGGTTCACGGGAACCGCAACCTCCCTATTGGCTTGTGCCGTCACCGCTTGAGCCAACACTTGAAAAGTAGCCCTAAACTCCGCATTAGACATTTTCTTGGCCAAAGGATCGACCGAAACTTGAGGAGCTTGGGGAGGAGCTTCTTGTTTCTCATTCTCCCTCATATTCCTTCTAGCATAAGCTCTTTGAGTAGCCATATCCCATAGAGCATCGAATAAGGATTAGGAGAGAGACCTTATAGAGTTAAACTATATCGCACGACTTAAGAGTAATGAAAGAAGTGGAGTTTCCTAATCATCTTGTAACCTCTCATTCATAAATGTGGCGCGCTTCACACTTATGAACAAGACTCCACTAGACGTGGCTTATGAGACATCCTAGGACCATTCTAAACTTTGTGCTCTGATACTAAGTTTTTCATGACCCAGGGGTATCCCCTATATGTACCATGGCGTATAGACCCCCGAATGACCCCATACAAGCCACTTAGCTTTCATAACATAAGAAATAAAACAATAAGAGTAAAACAATAGTCCAAGTCCAATAGTTTTTATAAAATGAAAAGCGGAAGTCTAAAACACTTGTCTCAATATAGCCATCCAGTACAATAGAATGAAATTGGGCCTAGCCCATACATCATGTCGAAAAGATAAATACATGAAATAAAGTGAAACAATAAACTCCATCCTCAAAGAATGAGGACTCACCAAAGCTCAGAAATCTCGAACTCAACCACTAACCATGAAATTGAAAAACCTGACTATCGGACCCTACATTTGGGGAAATGTAGGCAAGAGTATGTGTTAGTACAAAACAATGTACCAAGTATCATAGCCATGCATAAAACATTAAAATCATGCTAAAAATGGACATTTCATAAAACCATGATCAATGCAAGCTAACATCATCTTTAAACATTTGAACTAATGAGAGATACTTCTTGAAGTAACCTTAGTTCATTTTTAATATGCGGATTAGCCTTAACCGACATAGAGCCCATGTGAGCTATAACATGATCCCCCGGTATCTCCCACACTGAAAAGGTTTGTCCTACTTGCCAAGGTAGAACCATGAACTTCTAGATTAAGTGGATCCATTATCTAATGTCTATCTAAGAAAATCATCCTATGGGGGCACATAGATAAGGGATATAGAGATTGTTCTAGAAACCCGGCCTATACTAACGGGAGGGCTTCCATCTCAATATCCTCTCGGTGCTAAGCATAAATCCCACGGAATAGTCATTTATTACTTGTTCTTATTATCCATGGAAAGGCATCCTAGGATAACCAATCCAAGCTAGTTTCATTAGGATAGCTCTTACTCTTTGTTTCAATTAGGTGAGAAAGCCTTTCAACCTAAGAATCCTTACTATGTGAGAAAACCTTTCACATCATGCTTATATGTATTTATGAGAATGTCTTCTCAACAACACAACAACAACATCATCATTGATACTTTACTCTCAAAGCATCCTTAAAACATTTGCATAGATTTCATAAGAAAAGACATAAGTCCATAATTTACCTCTTGAGGTTCAAAACCCACTTTCAATCATCAACACTTACAAAACATGGATTAGATATGGATTTCATCATAAGTTGATGTAAAGCTAGCAATACATGCTTAATTTCATAAAACTCTTCCTTTAAGATCAAAATCCCACATCATATGATTCATAACTTGAAAACATAGGGATATTACATGGATTCATGGAGGAAATCATCATAAAATCATATTATTTCATCAATTCATGCATAAGAGATCATAATTCAATCATATAAATCAATAATCAAAAGAACCCATGGTAATTAAAGAAAATCCTAACTCAATTGGGTATTTCTAACTTTGGAAATAGAGGAATTTTGGAACTCCATGGATGGAAGGAATCCATGGATGAAAACTATCATACCTTGAATCCAAATTATAGCCTTCAATGAAGGAATTGAGACTTTACTTGAAACCCTAGTTTGAATACTTCTTCTTCTTTAAGTTTCTAGATAGAGAAATATTTTGGAGAGTTCTTCTTTTGTGATTTTGGAAGAATGAAGTGAATGGGCTAATTTGGGGATTGAAAATACTTATATAGGGGTCAGTGAAGGGTAAAACGGCGTAGTATATTAGTTAATTAATTAGGAAAAGACCCAACTACCCCTGAAATTAAATGTCAGACCATGACCTACAAGACCCCACTGACGGACCGTGGTCAGGACAACGGACCGTCATGTACATCCGTCGTGCGTGGTTAGGAAGTTGATTTTTGGCCAGTGAACCACAGACTTCGACCATGGATCGTGGTCTGACCTACGGTCTGTAGGTCAGGCTGTGATCCTGAGCCTCTACAGTCTTGGCAAGGTGGCGAGTCCAAGGACCACACTACGGTCCGTGGTCCTACCTACGGGTCGTGGTTGGCCTCCCTGGCTGGCCCTGCAACTTCCTTAAATTTGTTTCATTTCCCTTTTTCGGATACGGGGTGTTACACTGTGAATGCGGTTGGTGCTAGTAATGGGATGAGCCCAGATGATGCACAATTTGAAGCCATGTATAATGAAGAGGTATAATTCTTGTCGAACCAAGTAGGGGTTTCTCATCCGAGCTATCCAAGACCGGGTGGGAATCAAGGTTGGATTAAAGATCGTGATAGTGGTTGGAGAGATAGTTAACGATATTGGTGTGATAGGGGTGCGAGTTGTAGAGAAAGGAATGGTGAGAGAGATCGTTATGTGCCTCCTCATGACTGTCCAAAACCTAAGGAACCAAATGCCGATCTTGAAAGCTTTCCGACCGAGGATATGCTTGCCCCCATCCTAAACAAAGTGGAAGGATCAAAGTGCTCAAGGATATGAAGGTTATTTCTCCTCTTTAAATTAAACGGTGACCTCTCATTCGGTTTCTATAAAAACAACTTGAGACCCAAATGGATCAAATTTCTTCTAACTTGAATTCGAGACCAAAAGGGGGTCTTTCTAGTGATACCATGGCAAATCCAAAGAATGATAGTGTGCAATGCATGGCCATCGTGACCCGGAGTGATAAGGTTGTGGAAAGTGATGTGCCAAATGATAAAAATGCATGTTCAAGCAAGAGGAAACCATTGTTTTTGAAAGTGATGTACGTGCCGAAATATTGAACAGTGAAGCCTTCATTGAGGTTGATGATGCACCAAAAAGTGTTGTTTCTGGTGATGCTAAAATTTCAAATGTGGGGGTTGTGACTCCCTTGGTGCCTACAAAGCCGCTTCCCAAAGTTACTCCACAATTCCCTCAAAGATTGAAGAAGAGGGATGAAGAAGTAAAGTTCCAAAAATTTATTTCCATCTTCAAAACTCTTTCAATTATTCTTCCTTTGGTGGAGGTGTTTTTAGAAATGTCGGATTATGCAAACTTTATGAAAGAATTGGTCACTAAGAAGAGAAGTATGGATTTTGAGACAATTGAAGTATCATATAGTTGTACTGACATTATGTCGAGCAACATGGTTGTCAAGAAGGATGACCCAGGGGCATTGACTATCCCTTGCACTATAGCGATTTTCCAATTCGCTAAAGCATTGTTTGATTTGGGGGAGATCATAAACTTGATGCCTATGCCATTTTCAAGCAACTTGGACTAGGTGAACCTAAACCTACCACTATGTGTCTTCTCATGGTTGACCGCTCTATCAAAAACCCTGTTGGCATCCTTTATGACGTTTTGGTGAAAGTAGACAAATTTATATTTCCGGCTGATTTTGTGATCCTCGATTGTGAGATTGATGTCGAGGTGCATATTATTCTTGGTAGGCCGTTCTTGGCTACCGGGAAAGTTCTAGTTGATGTGGAAAGTGGTGAACTGAAATTTTGGGTAAATGGTGAGGAAGTTACATTAAATATTTGTAAATCGATGAAGAAACCAAGTGACCACCATGTGATATCGGTTGTTGATGTGATTGATGAAGCAGTTGCTAGTGTGAGTGAATTTTCTTGTGTTGGTGAATCCTTGGCTGCCATCCTTTTGAACTATGATGGGGAGGAAATTCAAGATTATGATGAAGTAGTGGCTGATCTATCAGGTTTAGGTTCTTATTCTCAGAGCCCTTTGAAATATGATATCGATTTGAAGAAGAGGGAAAGTCCTCCCGCAAAGTCATCTATTGAAGAACCACCAAATCTCAAATTAAAGGTACTTCCACCTCACCTTCATTATGTATTCTTGGGAGCCAATAATACTTTACCGTGATTATTGTTGCGGATTTGCTTGAATGGCAATCACATGCGCTTGTTAGTGTGTTCAAAAGGTTTATCAAAGCTATTGGGTAGATGATTACCGACATTGTGTGAATACCTCCCGGTAATTGCACCTACAAGATTCAATTGGCTAGTGATTGTAAGCCAAGTATTGAACATCAAAGGAGATTGAATCCTCCAATACAAGAAGTTGTCAAGAAGGAGATTAATAAGTGACTTGATGTGGGAGTTGTCTACCCTATTGCGGATAGCAAGTGGGTTAGTCCCATTCAATGTATTCCAAATAAAGGTGGTATGACCGTGGTTCCTAATGAAAAAGCGAAGCTTGTGCCAATGCGACCGGTTGCCAGTTGGCGTGTATGTATGGACTATCACAAGTTGAATGCATGGACCAAAAAATATCATTTCCCAATGCCCTTTATGGACCAAATGCTCGATAGACTTGTGGGTTGTGGATGGTATTGCTTCTTAGATGGTTACTCTGGTTATAATCAAATCTCCATTGCACTGGAAGATCAAGAAAAGACAACCTTCACATGCCCCTATATGACGTTTGCTTTCAAAAGAATACCCATCGGATTGTGTAATGCACCGGTGACGTTTCAACGGTGTATGCTCTCTATTATTGCTGATATGGTAGAGGATTCAATGGAGATTTTCATGGATGATTTTTCGATGTGGGAGATACATTTGAAGTGTACCTTGAGCACCTTGGTAGAGTCTTGAAAAGATGTGTCGAAACAAACCTTGTTCTCAATTGGGAAATTTCATTTCATGATCAAGGAAGGTAATGTATTGGGGCACAAAATATCAGGAGAAGGCATACAAGTTGATCAAGCAAAATTTGAAGTTATCGCCAAGTTTCCTCCTCTTATCTTAGTGAAAGGTGTTAGAAGTTTCTTGGGTCATGCAGGTTTCAACCGAAGTTTCATAAAAGATTTCTCTAAAGTGGCTCACCCACTTTGCAAGCTACTTGAAAAGGTAAGTGTCTTCGAGTTTGATGAAGCTTGTGTCAAAGCATTTTTGTGTTTAAAAGAGGAGCTCATTTCGAATCCTATCATTTTTGCTCTAGATGAGAGCATCCCATTTGAGCTAATGTGTGATGCGAGTGGTGTGGCTTTGGGGACTGTGCTTGGCCAACGCAAGGGAAATTTGTTTCACCCGGTTTATTATGCAAGCAAGACCTTGAATGTAGCTCAAAAGAACTATATTGTCACTGCGCAAGAGTGGTTAACCGTGGTATATGCTTTTGAGATTCTTAGAGCTTATCTTTTGGGGACCAAGGTGGTGGTACACACCGACCACGCGGCTATACGTTACTTGATGGCTAAGAAAGATGCAAAGCCAAGGTTGATTCTATGAGTATTATTGTTGCAAGAGTTTGACTTTGAAGTCAAAGATCGAAAGGGGTGTGAGAACCAAGTGGCAGACCACTTGTTGAGTCTTGAAACGAATGTGGTTGTTTTTGGTGAAAAAGATATTGAAGAAGCCTTGGTTGTTTTAACAATGAAAGAGGTTTCTTTTTTATGCAAAGAAGTATTTTTGGGATGAAACTTACCTATTTCGGGAATGTGTTGATCATATGATTAGAAGATGTGTTCCGGAAGTTGAGGTAGGTGTTATTCTTTACGCTTGTCATGTGTTACTGATTGGTGGGAACCATAGTGGGGTGTGTACAGTTGCGAAGATACTACAAAGTGGTTATTATTGGCGGACGTTGTATCAAGATGCGAACGCTCTTGTTAAGAAATGTGTGCAATGCCAAAAGCAAGGGGGGTGTTGCGGAGGCATGAATTACCTCTCACTCCTATTTTAGAGGTAGAGTTGTTTGATGTAGGGGGAATCGATTTAATGAGCCCTTTAGTGAGTTCTTATGGGCAGAAATACATCTTTGTAGCCATTGATTATGTCTCTAAATGGGTAGAGGCGGTGGCCTTACCCAACAATGAAGAGAGAAGTGTGGTTCAATTTCTCAAGAGGTACATTTTCACTAGGTTTTGGCACTCCACGTGCAATTATTAGTGATGGGGGCTCTCATTTCTACAACTGTATGTTTGCATCGTTGTTAAGCAAATATGGAGTCAAGCATAAGGTTTCTACCCCGTATCATCCACAAGCAAGTGGGCAAGTCAAGGTATCAAATGGGGAAATCAAAGAAATTTTAGCCAAAACCGTTAATGCAAATCGAACTGATTGGTCTCGGAAGTTAGATGATGCTCTTTGGGCATATAGAACTGCATTCAAGACCCCAATTGGTATGTCCCCGTATCAACTGGTGTTTGGTAAATCTTTTCATATACCGGTTGAACTTGATCATAAAGCCTTGTGGGCCTTAAAGGCCATGAACTTGAATTGGGAGGATGCGTCGAAGGATGGAGTTGACCAACTCCATGCTTTGGAAGAGTTTCTGCTTCGAGCTTATGAGAGTTCAGCCCTTTATAAGGAGATAATGAAGAAATGGCATGACTCCAAAATCCTTCATCGAGAGTTTAAAGGTTGTGATCTTGTGTTGCTCTACAATTCTCGTGTGAGACTCTATCCGGGAAAACTCAAGTCAAAATGGTCGGGTCCATTCAAACTAAATCGGGTATTTGAAAACGGAGCAGTAAAAGTTGAGAACGAAAATGGATCAATGTTAAAGGTGAATGAGCAACGGTTGAAGTTTTACTTTGGAAAACGCCCCAATGTGACTAAGATTGATGTGGTGTATATGTATTATTCTTAAATATATGTCCATGTCGTGCCACAACGTTAACTAAGGCGCTTCTTGGGAGGCAACCCAAGCTTTACTTTTTGTTATTTGAATAACGTTTGCTGGATGCGCAGGTTGGAGTTCGTATTTTGGAAGAAAGTCTAATGGGCGAGGGGCTGGAATACTCGGCGAGTCGCCGAATTTCCCCTACCATCGCCTAAATGCATTGCCCATGAAGATAAAAATGAGGAATGTTTTGGAAATTTTGGCGATCTTACAGCCCATTCGCCGAGTTGGATCGGCGAACCCGGTTGGGATCACCCTTTGCACCTTCTAAAGGGCTGCATATTTTGTCAAGTTCGGCAGGCTGAGGCCCATTCGGTGAAGTTAGTCAGGATCGCCGAACGACTCGGCGATTCATTGATAAGCGCATCTTCTCGGCGTTTGAACTTGACTTTTACATCTAATTGTTCTATTCATTTAGACGAGTTGGATCGAGCTCACCGTTCCACTCGGCGCATCACCAAAGTGCACTTTCATTCGCCGAGTTGACTTAGTTCATTATCCAACTTGTTGGACCTTTTGACAAGCTAGAAGCTTACTCGGTGAGTCGCCGAGTGGCTTTTTCAAGCTCTAGCCTTTCTTTTCTTCAGCTTTTCCAACTTTTACGCTTCTTTTCGCAATGTAATGTCCTTGCCTTGTTCTTGAGCCTTCTTGGCTGCACATAAACAATTTAACATCAGTTATGAACACAAAGTAGGCATTGAGGACACTAATTCATTAAATAACAAGCCTTAAATGAGTCAAAATTTCCAACTCATCAAGACCCCCAACTTAAACTTTTGTTTTTCCTCAAGTAAAACATGAGATCAATCAGGGATATCTACAAGTAGTTCTCCTTGAGACTCAACATGAAAGTGCACACAAGGTTCAATCCAAACATGCAATGTTCAATTATGCACTCAAAGTTTCAAACTATGACTCGTCATCATCAATTAGAGTTCATGCTCACAAATGCTTACTTCAAATGCAAATTCATGCCCAACAAAAGTATTTGAATGCCCTCACATCAAGAATGATTTCATGATCTCACAAAGTTAATCAAAGAATACAATTAAGGAATCGAAATAAACTCTCACACTCTCAATGAGAAAAACATGCATGATTTTACCCATTGGCTTGCCTATATTTTCCAACCAACACATCACTTGGCTCATGCAAGATCAAAAAGGTCTTTCAAGGCTTGTAATTGGGATGATGGTAAGGGTATGATCATTTCGGCTTAGTGACTCTACCTTCATGAAGAATGGCTCAAACATCACTTCTTTTCCTTTTCTTTCATTCTTTTTGTATTCACAACTTATCCTTGGTCTGTTCATAGCACACACAAAAAATTGTGTAGCTCATCGGACACCCCTTTTATTTCCATCGCGATGCTCACGGACACATATTATTCATTTCTTTTCTTTCTTCTCTTTTCTCTTCCCTTCTCATTTATTTTTATATATGTAGGGGTTCCATCATTTTCTTCACCACATGTTTCCAAGGATAAATTTCATGAACTTCTTGCTCAGTTTCTTTCTTCATTCTCACCACACCCCCAACTTAGGCTCTTGGCCTAAGTGGGCTATTCAAACAAATCAATACTTCACAAAGGTTATAGGTGGGAAAGATATGGCAATTTCAACAACCGATCTAAACATTTGTGTTCATGTTTCATCCAAGTAAAAGGTTAGGCTCAAATTGTGCCAAGCTAGGTTCACACACTCACAAGGTGGTCACACAAAGGTATAGCAATTAGGTTCACTCTCAAAAAATTTATGCCTAAGATCATTTCCTTCATTCACCAATGCTAGTCAATAGGACCAACGGGAAAAGTTTTAGGTATCATCATGCACACTTTTCAAGTAAAGCTCACCACACATGGCATCTAACACAATTGTATGCAAGGCCGGGCAGAAATGAAGAGGTACAATTCTTATCGAACCAAGTGGTGGGTTCTCATCTGGGATATCCAAGGTCGGGTGGGAATCAATGTTGGATCAAAGATCATGATAGTGATTGGAGAGACAAGGAACGAGATTGGTGTGATAGGGGTGCAAATTAGAGAAAAAGGGCGATAGAGATCGTTATGTGCCTCATCATGACCGTACAAAACCTAAGGGACCAAATTCCAATCCTGAAAGCTTTCAGACCGAGGATATGCTTGCGCGCATCCTAAATAAGGTGGAAGGATCAGATAAAGTGCTCAAGGAGAAGAAGGCTGGTTCGATGGCACCGGTTGATTTTGTAAAGGAGTGGGAAAGAAAGTAAAGTGCAGTGAAACAGATATCAATGATGAGTTAGATTGCACGGTCCAGAATTGGCACTCTTTGGCCGATAAAATCAAGACTCAGACTCTGGATGAGTTAAAGGGGTGGTTGGCCCCATTGCTGAGTGATGTCGCACCCTCATGGATTGAGGCAGGAGCTGTTATTGAGAAGAAGGACCTGAACATCGTGGAACGGTACTGGTTCGGGTTCATTAGCAACACGTTGATGTCGTCACAGAACGAGTTCATCATCAGGCATCCGAAGCCTGTGCTTCTGGGGTGTATCACTAACCGGGAGTGGTTGAACCTTGGGTCTATTATTGCACAGGAGATGGCTATGAGGGCCAAGCAAAACCAAATCTCATTGCCATTTCTGGTTCTGATCAGTGTTTTGTGTCACCAAGCAGGTGTGCCCTTTATGGCAAAGATGGATATCGAGGTTAATCCTTCCTCATCTTGTGATATTCTTTGGATCTAAGTGGAGTATTTTAAAGATGAGGCAGAGAAGAAGAAGAAAGCTCTGATGGATACTTCTCCGGTTATTAACGTGGGGTCTATGGAGGCTGGCCCTACACCTGCCACTCCCCCCATCGAGCCTTCAGGTATACCTACCCCCTCGACCTCTACTGCTCCTACTTCTGTCTCATGTCCCCCTTTGACTCAGGTGATGATTTATAGAATGTGTATCCTTGCCCATTCGACCGATTTGAGGGCTTCTCAGGTTGAGCCCGCTGTCCGTTCGATGATTGAGCGTGCTATAGCTGCTCCACTTGCCCCTATTTAGGAAGAGCTGAGGGAACAACATGAGTAGATTACGGCCCATGGATTAGTATTGGATGCCCTGACCACTCAGGTTGCGGTGTGTGAGCAGGCAGGTAGCCAACCCACTTATTTGACCCCTCTGAAGAATGATATTGTTGGATTGCATCGGGATGTGGATGAATTGAAATCCACCGACATATCAATGTTGTGGGGCGGTGTAGATATCCCCGAGGACCTCAGTTCTGATTTGCCTATGGTTGCAACTACTTCTGAGATCCCTCCGGCTACTATGACCGGAGATGTTGTTGCAATTGATGAGGATGGGGAGTCCTACATGCCCGAGACGGATGAGGAGGATTTAGTTACACGTGAGTGTGTATGAGGACTTCGAGGATTTAGAGGGTGACTTTATATGGGTGGCCACAGAGGCATCACTACTCGACATGTCCACGATTGGTTCTAGTGAGTCTAAGCCCACGGAGGAGATCAATGCGCAGCCTTCCAGAGTTGGAGTCGAGCAGGGCATTGATGCCCAGGTTGAGGCCACACCAACGAGCCAGAGTTCACCTCAGGCTTAGCCTGACAAGGGGATCTTTACCCTCCCTCCATTTTATTTCCAATTGCTACTTTCAATTTTTTTTTGCATTGAGGACAATACTTATTTCTTTTTGGTGGGGTGAAGGTACCTTCTTGGTTGTATTTTGTTTTTGGGATATTTTGTTGTTTTCGTTTAGAGCTTCTTCATGTTGCTTTAGTAGTGAATGTTTTGGTTTGGTTTTGGTTTTGATTCATTGACTCTCTCTTGATTACTTGAATCTGAATGTTGATTACTATTCTCTTGTACATTTGAGTGTCGTTTGTGATCAATATCAATGACTTGAATAGTGCTCTTGATGAACGATATGTTTGTGTTAGTCCAAAGAGGCAGTTTGAGTTGCATAAGTTTTGTGTGAACTCTTACCAGTAATTAGACCAAATTCATGCATGAACAACAACAAAACAGAGCATAGGACAATACACACTATATTAAATTAACACCCAACCCCATTAGAGTACCCCTAGATCTTTGAGTTTTAGCCACCCATCACAAAAAGTAAAGAAAGTATAACTTCCATGAAAGCAGCCATGGGTAACTTGAAATCAAGATATTAAGAGTAAACCCAGCTCAGATTGAACTTCAAATTGTCAAATTCAAGATTAAAATTGTAAAACCCCAAGAAGGCTAGAAAAAGTGTTCTAAATAGTAAAGTATTTTCACTCAAAGCTTTCTCCTGGACTTAGTTGCTCTATTTTCTCTAATCGAACTTCGTTAAAACTCTATCATTTGGGCTATTTATACTTTTCCAAAATTTGGCCCAAAAATCCACTTTGCAACCAAATTGGCGACACTAGTCAGGCTCACCTAATTCACTCGGTGAATCTCCTTTCATTCCCCAGCTCACCTTTGTGATTCTCTAGACTTCAGGGGTTTGAACCTCATTTGACGAACTCGGTTGAGTCAGCCTTTCTCATTCGGTGAATCTCTGAATACCACCTAAGTTCACCATTCCAGCATTAAATTTGTGACTTACACACTGTCACTTTAGGCGATGTGCTTCAGATCCGCGTTTCTCATTCGGCGTATCACCTTTTCCACTAGAGTTTGCCGAACTTCTTTGGTACACAAAAGTGCAATGGACTGTCAGATTGGGCGAATTCTAGCTAAGTCGGCGATCCTCCCTTCATGCTAGGCGATCAACAATGTTTATTTTGCACTTCTTTTGCATTTTTAGCCATTATTAAAGCTTTAGTCCATGCCTTGTACAATTGCCTTCATTGTTGCAAATCATAAATATTTGATTCGAAAAAGACAAAGTTAGGCATTGAGAACACCAATTATTGAGCTAAATGGACCTTAAATGATTGTAAATCTACCACTCATCACCACTCTAGCTTGAGGTATTTAGGCCCTCATGGTTCATTCTTAGGGATTCATGCGCCATAGTCATTCTCATGTATTTATATGCATGCATGTATGTTTTATGAAATGATGCTTTAAAGTATATGTTAGCTCGAAGTCAATTTCCTCTTTGATTATGTGCATTTATGTGATTACATTCATGTTGGGTTATTAGATCTCTTTCCCTATCCTCTTTGTGTTGGCTTAAGCTCCATTCGAGCATGAATGTTCCTAAGCGGGAGATATTGTAACACCTCATATTTCGAAAAGGGAAAAGATTACATAAATTGTAGCTACCGGTTCGTAGAAATTTCTACGGGTCATAGACCGGTCTCATAAAAATAGGAGAATAATTTTTGAAAATCAAGTTCTAGTATCTCATCCTACGGTTGACTAGAACGGTCCGTTGAATGATCTACGGGTCGTAGATAGGTTCCGTAGTAGCAATCCAGACTTGGTAAAATTTTGGGGTTAAGATTGAGTTCTACAAGTAGGGTCTACAGAGCATAGGAAGTCCTTCGGGCCATAGATGGGTCCCATCAAATTTGGGTAAATTTTATGGTCCCAGTATTTGGTCTACGGTTGACCAGTACGAACCGTAGAAAGTTCTATTGTATGTAGGTTGGACCCATAGATCAGTGTCGGTTGTTATTTCATAGGGGCTTTTCAATCTTTTCCTATATGTTTTAAGCTATGCTATGTAGTTTTGGAATCTATCCTAAACCCTATATAAAGACTTTAATTCCTAAATCTACCCGCTTCAAATTCATTCTCCTATTCTTTTCAAAACCCAACCGAATCCATTCTCCCAAATCCCCTCTCAAGCTAAGGAAGAAAAAGAATCTAGGGTTAACTCCAAGGTCTTCAATTCACCATTCATATTGAACTTTGAGTAGTAAGGTATGTTGGGATTCACCCAAGGAGTCCATTCCTCCATGGGGTCCCCAAGGTTTACAATTCCTCAGTTAAATTTCAAATGATTAAATTAGGGTTCTTCTTAATTTCTCCATGGGTTTCATCCAATTCTGATCAATTGTTGTTTCAACATTCTATTTCATGATTTTATGTAATTACATGATAATTAGTTGAAATTATATGAACCCATGCATAATTTATGACTTTCAACTATGAACCTATGAAAATCCATGAACTATAAATTTTGAAAGGTTATGCATGTCTTAGGAAAATGATGCTTATGATGATAGGGTGATTTTAGATTAAAGTATCAATGTTGTTGTGAAATTCTTTCTCACATACAAATATGATTATGATGGTGAAAGGTATTTCTCACATATGGATTCACATTGGTGAAAGACTTTCTCATATACGTTTGAGTTGTGTTTTAAGGAGTTATTCTATATTTTGATTTTAATATGTCCTTTGGTATTGATCACTATTTTTCCTATGTTATAATGATAATCAATTTTTATCTATTCCGTTGGGATAATGACTTAGCACCAAAAGAAATTTGAGATAGAGGCTCAAATAGTGTAGTTTCTAGTAGCAACCTCTAGTCCCAAACTATGTGCCCCCATGGAATTGTCTTAAATTATCTAGCTAGTGGACCCATTTTAGAAAAAGATGATACGTACGGATTCTACCTTGGCAAGTAGAACCCCCTTCTTTCGCTATGAGGGATATATCGAATTTTATGACATAACTCACATGGTCTTATTGTCGGTCAAAGCTAACATCCCATAAAAAAAATGAATGTGTTTCTTCAAAGCTTTCTTATGTCTCTTATTTTAAATGCATTGAACATACGTTGTTGCATCTTTAAGCCTTTAAATGTTCTAATTATGGTCATGTCTTACATGTTTAAACTCTACATGCTATCATGTCTATTAATGCATATTTCTCCATACTTAGTACATTACATGTACTAATGCATACTTGTGCCTACATTGTCTCATCAATGTAGGGTCCGACGCTCCTACCACTCACACTTGTGGCTAGTAGATTATTCTACCAGATTTGAAAAGTGTGTGAGCACTTATATTTCGAGGACCGAGACACATTTACTTGATTTATGTTTTTTTAGTTTTTGGATGATGTGTGTGGTGTATGGATTACGTCCCAACCACTTCTCTTGATATTTTAGATGGCTTGTTGAGACTATGTTAGACTTCCGCTTTGTCAAACTCTTTTATGATATGAAAATGCTACTTTTGAAATCTTTATTTCTATTATCTTGTATGATGTATTCTAAGTGGCTTATGTAGGGTCTTTCGAGGTTCTATACGTCATGTTACACCCAAGGTATACTTTGGGTTGTGAAAAAAATATATGGTGATAGTTGGTGACGGTGCTAGTTGTGATGATAGAGATTGTTGGTGGTAGGAATTAACAAGGGGTGGCAATTAGGCGGGTTGGGATAAATTTGGACGGGTCAAAATGGGTCAAGACAATAAATGGTTCAAGACCCAACCCAACCCAACCCAAATTTGTTTGGGTACAATTGGGTTGGGTCAAAATGGGTTAGGTAACAGGTTAGTAACGGGGTCATAACCCAACCCACCCAATTTTTACTAAAACTTAATAGCTTTATTTATTATTTTATAAGCTTTTAGTACCTCCTAAAATTATTTTTTTCTTTATTATTGTTATAAATATATTTGTAATACAGTGAATGTCTATTTTGTGGAGTCTTTTTAGGGAATGGTTAGGAATCCTACTTGGGACTAACTCAGGTTTCCCCTATGAATAAAGAAGTTTTCCTTAATTGTAAATCAGATCTGTGAATCCCTAAATATCATTCGAGATAAATAATAAGTCTTCTCCCTAATTTCTTCTCATTATTTTATATAGTTTCATAACATGTTATCAGCACGAATCTCTAACCAATTAAAATTATCTTGCTTTCAATATCAGTGTTAGCTTGTTGCGAGATACATCTGTATGTTGTCCAGGGAGTAATTTTAAATGATTGTGATTTAAAGATTAGTATAATTTATATTGCATAATAATACAATTATAGAGCAATCATATGTATGCTAAGTACTCGCTTACTTCTGATTGTTGTGTTGCATTATTGATTTCTACAAGTGGTATTTACGATTTATTTTTACTCACTTTTTATGATTATTATGCCATGATCTCACTTACAAAGAAGGTTGATTATTATATAATTAGTTCATTTATTACTTAATGGTTTCTAGTGTTGTAGAATATTTTACTTGATTTATTAATCAATTTATCAAGCATGAACAAATAACAATAGATACAGAGCCATGTTTATGATTTTATTCACGCTAATGTTGTGATTGATATATTTTACTATATCCCATTTGACTTCTCATCTCATTAGTTAAGGGTAAAATGATGGATTCATGTCCAATCATACCAAGAGAGTAAGACTTCAAGTTTGAGTCTTACTGCACTGCGATAAAAGATGTGGATTCAAGTCTCATTAATTTATGATATAATATGTCTTTATATGGGGGATACATTTGATTTAAGTACCAATGCATTATATCAATAATATATTGACTATTAAAGCAAACAATGTGCTTTTGATGAAAATTATTCATGAAATATATTCCATTGAAATTGCTCCATTCCCTAAAGTGAATATGGTAGCAGTGCATAATATGTTTGAAAGAAAATAAGTGATTGAATAATGCACATGAATATGGAATGAGGTACTAAAGCTATCATAAGATGATATGCTTAGATGATTGTGTTCCATTCATGGAGAATGAGAACTTTCGATAAATGTTAAAAATACGTACAGATCCATTCTTTGAAGTGAATGAGGTGTAAGACCACCATACTAGGCGTGGAAAAGGTCGTGATCTTGATCGTGAACGTGGTATCACCAAGAATGTCTCCGAGTAGACATGTATTATAGAAAAGTTATCTGCTTTATCTTCTGATTTGTATTGGACAAGAATTAGCGCAATTGAGGCACATTCTATAGTAAATCATAAGTTTACTAATTCCAATACTTTCATACTTTGGCATGAATTTCTAGGATATCGTGGATCTATATCGTCTAAGACATCATGGGTCTATAATGATGAGACGAGTTATAAAAAATTCCAATGGACATCCATTAACGAGCCTAAAGATCTTTTTAAGTGGTGAATTTTCTTGTATGACATGTTATCAAGGCAAGTTAATTGTGAGACCATCATCAATAAAAGTTGAGATTGAGTCCCCTACGTTCTTGAAACGTATACATGGAGAGATTTGTGAACTTATTCACTCACCTAATAGGTTGTTTAGATACTTCATGGTCCTAATAGATGTTTCTTCTAGATGGTCTCATGTGTACTTATTGTCATCTCGCAACTTGGCGTTTGCAAAATTATTGACACAAATAATATGATTATTGGCACAATTTTCTGATAATCAGATTAAGTCCATTCACATTGATAACAATATAGAGTTTTCATCTCAAACATTTAATGATTAATGTCTATCGATTGGGATTCAATAAACTCTGTACTAAAGTGAATGTGGTAGTGTAAAACATAGCTTATCAATACATATATGTATTTTATCATGATGAGATCATGACTCACCTTCCGAAGAGGTAGAGTGATTGAGAAGAAATAAATCTTAAAATTACTCTCGGAGTAGTAAATCTAAATTTTGCTAATATAATAGTAAATTAGAAATTTACTAAAGAAAAAGGTACATGGCATAGTAAACTTAGAGTTTACGAGTACTAATAATTTTATTAGTTGGCATCAATAATTTGGTCATCCCAAAGATGTGCATACTAGATAATGGACATACATTGAAGAACTAGAAGATTCTTCAAGAATTCTTTTTGTTGCTTGTTCTCATGACAAGTTTATTGGATCAACTAATGTTGGGACTAAATTTCTAAATTCTAAAAAGTATAAAAGGTGAATATGGGCTCGTTCACCTATCATGTGATATGATAAATAGATGCATCTATAAGATAATCACATGTGTATTTGTTGTCAACATGAAGTTTGACATTCACAAAATTATTTGTGCAAGATAACTTAGTTAAGAGCACAACTTTCAGAATATGTAATCAAGACAATTCATCTCGATAATATTAATAAATATCTAAGCTAATGTGACATTAAATTCCTCAAATAAATAGTCAATCATTGCTTATGAGATCAAAGCTTCATGGTGAGAAATATAATATATTGTATGCATCAGACTAATAAATTATGATCAATTTTTCTCTAATTGGTTTATGGTCAAGAACAAAATATTTTTCATCTGATGATTTTGATGTGTAGTATATGACAAATGAATATACCATGATGCACAAACATGGATTCTCCAAAATATATTGAGATATATGTTAGTTTGTCTAACATAAGGGGCAGATAAGAAGCAACACAAGAGTTGTAAATGCTCCTATTGAATGTCCCTAAAAGATAGAGTCTACGACATGCATTAAGCATGATAGACTAATCGATTCTAAATAAAATATTCCTTGAAAAGGGGGGAGGATGAATCAAAATGATCATAATAAGGATTCAATGTGCTCTTGAAGAGCTTACGACATAACACTTCATGAAACCTCATGAGAGGGGTACGTATCTGAAAATAATGAAGTGATGAGATCTCAATAAGTTATGTCGTATTGTGAATCGATACAAAATTATATATCATTGATGATATCTTTTATACAATAGTGCGCAATTTTGTAAAAGATTATGATGATATAAATTCTACGACAATTAAGCATGTTGGTGTAGAAACAATTATCAAGTGAAAAGTTGAATGATGTATATTGGTAAGCATAAAGCTTATTTGACTTGCAATATAGACACTAGAAGATGTCATACATTTTATATTGAATGTTCTCACTTGACAAAATTGATATGAAAATATCCGATGGATTCAAAATCTAATGCATATACAAGTTTTTGGAAAACTTATTTATAATCCTCATATATAGATTAAAGCAATCAAGAATCTTTTGTATTTTTATGTAAGTTGATGACTTGAATTGAAACTCTTGAAGAGTTTTCAAAAGGCAATAGATTATTTGCTTAAAGAAGTTGAAGTAAGGATCTTGCAGAATTCTTTGATCCTAAATGTATGATTCATAAGAGGAGATAGAAGGAAGCATATTTTACCAATGGTTTTCTACACACATGAGGTCACAAGAATGGTGATATCAACATGCAACAAGTTTTTTCAAGTAATACAATAGTAGATTTATTCACAAAGTCTCTACCAACTACAACTTTCAAGAAGATGGTGCACAAGCTTGAAAAATAAAGATTCAAATCTCTGGATTGATGTTCTCATTAGGGAGAGTTAATGCGTCTTGTACTCTTTTTTCCAGACAAGGTTTTGTCCCATTGTGTTTTTCTTTTAAGATTTTTAATGAGGCATCCATAATGCGTATTATTAGATATGTGTACTCTTTTTCCTTCACTAGAACTTTTTCCCATTGGGTTTTATCTAGTAAGGTTTTAACGAGGAACATAATCTACCGACATTAAGGGGGAGTATTATAAACATATTTGTATTATAGTGAATGTCTATTATGTGGAGTCCTTTTAGGGAATGATTAGGAATCCTACTTAGGGACCAAGTTAGGTTTCCCCTATAAATAAAGAGGTTTTCCTTTATTGTAAATCAGATCTGTGAATCCTTAAATATCATTCAAGAGAAATAATAAGTCTTCTCTCTACTTTCTTCTCATTATTTTATAACATAATTTCATAACAATTATAACTATATATAACATATAAAATCAAAAAAAAATGTTTTCTAAAATTATTTTGACAAGATTTCTCAAAAATCAATTTGGGTTATATATCAACCCAATTTATAATGGATTGAAGTAGGTTGGGTTGAGATGGGTTGAGCTAATAAATGAGCGGGTCAATAACCAACTCAAACCTAAATGGGTTGGGTTGGATCGGGTTGGACGGGTTGGGTTTGATTTTGTCACCCCTAGAATTAATTATAGTGGTGATAGTGGTTGATAGGAGTGGTGGAGGTGGCAACGGCTACAAAGACGAGGGTGATGGTGACAATTAATATAATCATGATGCTAGAGGAGGTAATTGTGGCAGCAACTAAAATTAGTAGTTAGCAACGGTGGTGGTTGTGATGACATGAGTGGTTGGTGGTAAACGACGATAATGGTGCTTGACAATGATGGTGATGGTGATGGTGGTGGTTGTGATGATAGGGATACATAATAGTGGTGACTAGTGATTGTGGATAGAGTGATGGTGCATATTATCCACACAAGAGAACCCCTTAATGATATTAAAATTTTGTTCTAGATCTTAATGATTAAGATATATTTAGACCCATTAAGTGCTTAAATTTTAATGAAAACAAAATGAACTTAATGGTCTAGTGAATGTTTGAACCATTCAGATTCAACCCTCCACTAAATGCAAACAAATGAGGCTTAGAAAAAGAAGAAGAAGAAGAAGTAAACATTAGGGGTAGGGAGACAGAGATGGGGAATAAAGTATTTGTCTTGACAAAATTTATTTCTTACATGAAAAGAAATGGTAGGATTGGTTATTTTTGAAGATTTTTTTTTTGATCAGTCCGTCTTAACTCCTAGGCCATTAAAGTCATTGCTTGGGGCCTTGTTTCTGATTTTTGTAGGAGACTTTTTTGTGATATTAATGTGGAAGAGGGAGTGAAAGAAATGTAAGAAGAATAAATGACTAAGAAAAGAATTAATTTTGAGGAGGGATATTTGTATGAATTTTTCGTAGGATTATGTGGGATTGAACAAAATAAAGGTTAGAGATTAATTGACTAAAGAAAGAATTGGAAAAGAATCAATTTCGGTGAGGGATAATATTTTTCCATGTAATAAAATATATTTTGATTTTATAGGAAGATTTCGTGGATATGAATAAATTTTACTAGATTTAAAATTTGAAATTTGTGCCCAACAATAATATTTAAGTCTAAATAAAATTCTACCAAAAATATATAAACTTATAGTTACTAAATTATTATGTAAAACATATTTATATATTATTAAATCAACAATTACATTTTATGTAAAAAAAGATATTCCATTGGAGATTAAAGTGATGTTATTTATCTCATGTCTATCCAATCATTGACCTAGTTAAACAGATTCGTTGACATATTCAAAAAATTGAAGCTAACTAGAGTTTCTATCATTTTATTCTAAAGATGAACTAGGATATTTTATTTTTTTGGTAGGGTAAAAGTCTTGTTATTGGTCATGTGAAGACACTAGAACTGTGTATATTTATTCTCCTCCCAAGAAATAATTCACTTTACATTAATTTTTTAAAAAGTTAGTGAAATTAATATATATTAAAAAAATCGTTACTCTGTAGACTACTCAAGTAAAAAATTTAAAAATATATGAACGTATTTGATTTCCATATATTGATTAAACTAGATCCAATAGCCCGTGCAAACACGTGCTCAATATATGTTAATTTACTGGGAAAATTGTGCATCATAGCAAATTATTAATTCAAAATAAATGTTATAGCTACAGTTTCATTTAAATCCAATTCGCAGCAAACACATTGTCATTCGTCTCTCTCTCCTGAATCTCGCTCGCCACTCTCTCCTGAATCTCACTTGCCACTCTCAGTTCTCTCACTCGCCTCTCTCACTTTATACAAACACAAACGAATAAATTGTGTTTGTGTTTGAATAAAGCAAGAGAGATTGTATATACAAATACATATCTCTCCGTCCTATGCACTTGTAATTATACTAATACAAATCTTTCTCTGCCAGTTCTCTTTTGCCTTTCTGTCTCTCTCGCTTTATACAAACACAAATTATACAAATACAATGTATAGTTTATGTTTGTATAAAGCGAGAGACATTTGATATACAAATATAAATATTTTAACTCGATTCAATTTCATATTTACTCGATTTAGTTGTATACAAATTCAAATTTTATGCAGATATACAAAACACCATTATTGATACACAGATATAGTAGTTACATATATACAATTATCTAACCGATATACATATACAATTCACATTTCTCCACTCTATGCCTTCTCTCGCTCGCCTCTCTCCTCTCTGTCCTAATCTCGCACGCCACTCTAGCCTAACACCAAGAATATAAACATATTCAAACACAACTTACATAGACACAAACGCACAATTTATACAAATAGCCGCAATTTATACAAATCAGATGCTCCATAGCAAAACTGTGGCTATAGAGCGCAAATATGGTCTTTATGTGTAACACCCCAAAAATTTCTAAGCTAAGACCCGAACTATTCATTATTTGCATATAAGGTCTTATTGGGTTATTCTTAAATTGTCCATATGTGTAAAGGTAATTCTTTAGTGTGGGAATGATTTTGGATATCAATTAAGTTCAATAGAAACTCCTAGCACAAAGTAGAGTTGAAAGTTTCCTCATCGATTAAGTTTTGATTGAAGATTCTACTTGGGTCAACTTCAAACGACCATATCTCTTAGAATATAAAGAGTTACGTGACCCATAACCTATCAAATTAAAGGTATTTGAATCTTCTTTCCAACGCCACCAATTTCATAATAATTCAGGTTTGAGTAAAAAGTTATTACCATTTTAATAACCTGATATAGTGCTGTGACAAATTAGCCGATGAAAAAAATATTAAAAAGGGACGTTTTTATTTTTTTACCTCTAAGAAAATTCTAAACGAATTCTTGACTAATTAAAGACCCAAAACAATCAGATTTTCATCTCTTAATACATCATTTTCTTCTCTCTCAAACCATAAGGCAAAACCCTAAGGAAAAATCAAAGTAAAAGACTTCATTCAAAATTCTTTCCATCTTTTTCAAGACTCTTCTTCAAGGTAAGTCTTTCGCCAAGAATTTCATTCTTTCCAACTCAAATTCCTCCATACAATTATGAATCGTTAATGAAAATAATAATTCTTGGCCATAGAGATTTCAAGAAACTAATTCAAGAATCTCAAGAAAGGTTTTCTTGATTGTTCTCCTTCAAGCTAGGGTTTCAAGGCTTCTAATCAAGTTCCTCTTCAAGATTCTTCAAGAACCTTGCTCTTCCAGGTATGTAAGGCTATCATAGTGTTGGATTAGTTCGTCCTCACGCCCTACATCTACTTTCAAATCATTAAAAGAGTAATCTAGGACTCTATCCCTAGATTTGAGTATTCTTGAGATGAGTTGATTTTGAGTTCTTGAGTTCCGGATTCTTTTTTGAATTTCTATTCCTAATTATTAAAGTGTTATATGTTATGCATTAAGCTTCTTGAGTTGATTCGTTCATGTCTATATTTCAGCATGAACCCTATGAATTGAGTATTCTTTATATGAGTAGTATCATTGAGTTCTAAGTTCTTGAGTTCTAAGTTCTGAGTTTCCATATTGCTATTAAGAACCCTGAGTTGAGTCGTTCATGTCCATAATTCCACATGAACCCTATGAGTTGATTTATAAATCTTGAGAAGCTTTTTAAAGCCAACAATTGAGTTTAAATTGAGTTTTTCAGGAAGTAAAGATGAGTTTTGAGAAAAGAAATTTCTAAAACATGATAACTATAACAATCGAGTATTTCATCAATGTTTAAGCAGTATGGTATCTAGATATGCCATCAATGTTTATGCAATATGACTTTTCGAGTCATTAATGATCATATTAAAATATGATTTTGATATATTTTTGAAAAAGAGTTTTCAAGTATGAATTGAGTAAGAGTATAAGGGGACTATGTATTTCCAGAGGTATCAATTTTTGCATTGATAAAAGAGAACCTAAGATTTCTAAATGAGTTATGAGTTCAAAAAATATTTTAAGAGTAGTTGCATCTTTTAAGAGGGTAGTTTGAGTAATTATCTCAAACTAGAGGAAGAGTTATATTTTTAAACATATGAGCATGAGTATATATTATTGGAAATAGGATTGAGCACCGATATGAGGACGAGTTCAGACAACTCAAAGTCCTCATAAACCATATATGCCAACATAGGTAAATGGTCATATTTTTTAGATGATTCCTTATTGATTTTTAAGCATAGCTTAGTCGATCCACTTAGTTGAGGTGTTCTATACCCCGACAAGGTATAGGACAGTTCTGGCATCGTGGGCGAGACGTTGTATCATCACGTAGCTCATAGTGATGGTTGTCGATTAGAGAATCTCTCAATAGAGTTAAAGTGTATTTTTATATATCACTTATTATGTTGAGTTCAGAGATGATAAAGTATTTTGTAAAGATTTTAAATGATTTAACTCCTTTATTTCTTTACATTCAGCTTGAGTACATTGTTATCTATTGCAATTCTTTCTTTAAGTTATTTGTTATTCAACTATATTACATACTCGTACATTTAATGTATTGATGCCATTCGACCTGCATCTTTTAATGATGCAGATACAGGTTCTTAGGATCCTCAAAAAGAGTCTGTTAAGATCACTTCATCCACCAGTAAGCTTTTGAGTAAGACCTCCTTGCTTCCGGAGGACTCCAATTTTATGAGTTATTAGTAATAGTTTTGAGGAGTCGTGGGTCTTGCCCTGACACTCATTCTTGTATACAGTAGAGGCTTCATAGATAGACAGTTTTGAAGAGATTCAGTTTAAGACGTTTTATTTAAAAGTTATATTCCATACTCAGTATATTCAGCGAAGTTTTGAGATTCAGTAAATTGTTTTTAAACGTTTCTTTCAATTTGATTCTTATGTATGCTTGAGTTAGTCTTACGCTTGTAGTCAGCCAGGATGAGGGTTCGCTTGAGGACCAGCAATGGTTCTTGAGTGGCGGCCACGTCCAGGGTGTAGGCTCGAGTCGTGACAAACTTGGTATCACAACACAGAGTTTAAGTGTCCTAGTGTGTCTATGAAGACGTGTCAGTAGGATCTTATTTAGGTTGTGAGGTCCCCACTTTTATATATGAGGGACTGCAGATATTTAAAAAGATTTTCCCTTCTTTCATACTCTAATTCGTGCAATAGAACTGTGTCATGAGGAACTTTTTCAAACACGTGCATTTCTCAGATCCATTTGACTACCCCTCATACTTAAGGTAGTTGGAAAGCTAGCCTAGATCCTTATCGATGAGTTACTCTCAACAAAAGTCTTGAGAAAGTCATGAGTCTGTAGAGGGGCTAGAGAGAAGCCTGTGAGTGAGTTTAAGTGTTAAGATTCAAAAGAATGCACTCTTATTCATATGAATCGTGCGTTCGAGCTAAAAGCATGATGTATTTCCAGACTATTTCCCTAAACCTTGTTTCAGTTGAGACCCCTATGAGGAAGTGTGTTTTAGAGCTTGGGTAGTAATTGCACCAAAAAAGATAGTACGAGTTATGAGATTATAAGCAGCAGTAGTAAAAGTTTCAAGAGTTAGAAGAATGGATAAAGAGGTATAGAAATCTAAGAAAGGGAGACAGTGATGAGGCAAATTATATTATTGTAGTCATTCACCTAGTGAGTTATTAATGAGGAGATTTATCTTATGAGTAGGCTAGTAAGTGATGAGTTTGTGTAGATTTCATGATAGGAGGTAGAGTAAGAGTTACTAGTTAGGATGAGTTAAAGATACTTTAACTATAAAGGAGTTTATGATTATGTGTTATTGTGTTAGTAACGACCAAGTGTAGATCT
>JAJONR010004550.1:0-48616 GCA_029582245.1 Solanum etuberosum | reverse complement strand
ATATATATATATATATATATATATATATATATATATGTCACGACCCAGGGGTACACCCTATATGTAACATGGCATATAGAACCCCGAAGGACTCCATACAAGCCACTTAGCATATCATAACATAAGAAATAGAACAATAAGAGTAAAAACGCATTTAGAGTCTAAATTTTTCATAAAAGAAAAGCGGAAGTCTAGACACTAAGTCTCAACATAGCCATCTATTAAAATATTAGAATGAAATAGGCCTAGCCCATACAACATGTCCAAAAAGGGAAGTAGATGAAACGAAACTACAACATGAGAAATAGCCGTCCTCGAACCATGAGGACTCACCAACAACTCAGAAGATAGTCAAGTCCAAGCACTAGCCACTAGAATGACACCTCGAGAATCGAACCCTACACTTGGGAAAACGTAGGAAAAGTAGGCGTTAGTACAAAAATGCACTAAGTATGATAGCCATGCATTAAAATATTGAAAACATGCTAAAAGGGACATTTCATTTGAAAGCATGCAATTTACAAAGTTTAAACATCATCATAAAGATAGTGGAAAATCATAAGTCATAGACATAGTCAACATAATCATTATCATAAAAGCCTTTGAGAACTTATATACAAAGCTTATTGAGTAACCATAGTTCATAATTCATATTCTTGTTCTTGTTTTGGTCGTGGGAAAAAGCCTTAACCAACATGAGACCATGTGAGCTTAACATGAAATCCGGTGACTCCCACACAGAAAATGGTTGTTCTACTAGCTTAAGGTATAACCATACTCTTAGCTTAGGTGGATCCACTAGCTACTGACCTATGGGGGCACATAGTTTATGGGATACGGGTATTGCTACTAGAAACCTTGCCTCTACTAACGTGAGGGCTCCCATCCCAAGAGATTGCTTCTAGAAACCCGGGCTCAACTAACGTGAGGGCTTCCATCCCATATCAATATACACTCGGTGCTAAGGATTTATTCCCACGGAGTACATATTAAGTATTGAATTAATTCATATTTATGGAAGAATGTCTTGACACTCAATCCAAAATAATTCATAGGATAGCTCTTAGATCATGTGTGAGAATAACCTTTCACTGTCCATGTCTACATATAGATTCAATAGGTGAGAAAGCCTTTCAACCTTAGAATCTTCATATTATGAGAAAACCTTTCACATCATACCATGTTCATGCATAAGTGTGTATATGAGAATATCCTTTCAACAACACAACAACTACATCATAATCATAGATACTTCACATTCAAAGTGTTCTTAAAGCATACACATATATTTCATAAGAACATGCATAATTCACATATTTGCTCTTTCAAGATTCAAAGTTCACTTACCATCAACAAATCTAGAATTCACTACATTAGACATGGATATCATCATAATTCAAGTAACTCAATCACTACTTGCATAATTTTCATAACATTCTTCCTTCACCAACGAAGTCCCACATCACAAGATCATAATTGAGAAACTTGGGGATTTCATGGGTTCTTGGGGAAATTCATCATAAAAACCATAAGAAATCATCAATACATGCATAATATAACATAATTCAATCATTAGAATCAATTTCGAAAGGAACCCATGACTTTGGAATCAAACCCCAACTTTTGGGGATTTCTATCTTTGAAATTGAGATTTTGAAGGGACTACATGGATGAATTCTATCAATGGATGAAGAGTTACCATACTTTATCAATGAAGTCCAATGAATTTGGTGTGAAGAACCTTGCTTCTTGAACCCTAGCTCCAACTTCCTTCTTCTTCTTCTTCTTCTTCTTCTTCTAGTTCTAGAGAGAGAATATTTAGAGAGGATGAAGTTTTGGGAACAGATTTGAGTTTTAGGAATAACGAGTTGGATGACTTAATTTAGGGGTCTAAAATCCTTATATAGGTTGTATAATTTAGGCTAAAACGACACCACTTAATATTAATTAAAACCAAAAAACCCTAAAGTACCCCTAAACTTAACCCCCAAAGCTGCCCCCAGGTCACCACCCACGAGACACCGACCACGGGGGGTAGGTGGACCTACGGCCCGTACTGGTTGGGCATTGTTTGGTGACTGGGAGTTGGCAACCTGGACCTTGACTCACGACTTCTCCACCAACGGGGCATGGACCCGCCAACGGGGCGTGGGTCCTGCCGTTCGTCACTGCCAGGCAGTTTCTAGGGGTTCTCCTCAAGGGCCCATGGTCGGTCCTTGAGGGGTGATACGTTGACGTTATAACACGAAAACCTCTATTTTTAAGTACGGGAAGTTACATACATGACTCTAACCCTCACGTTACGCTTTAGTTTAGCCTACTTATTCTCGGGGTGTTACAATATCTCCCCCTTGGGAACATTCGTCCTCGAATGACAATCTAAACACCTTACGGAAGTAAAGACTCAATACTAGCAGCCCATCATGCATGCAACATCAAAATAATGCACAATTCAAAGGAGGAAACTTCAACTCCATCTTAAACATAATCAGTGCATCACAAGGAAGTAGGAACTACATCTAACAACTCATTATGCATGAAAACTCAACATTCCTCATATGCATATGAGGAACTACCTTTTCTAAACTAAAAGCATGCTCAACACAATCTCATGGAGCCCTTATGCAATATACATTCAAAAAGCACAACTAAAGCATGTTAAACAAGTCATCTCATGAAGCATCTAGGCAACTCTTACTCAATGCACAACAACACGAGGAAAATCAATCATAAAAACTCATTTTCTTACTAAATATAAATTTCTTTCTCTAGAACATGCATAACATAGGGAAATCATGGAAAACTCAAAGAACACACATGACTCCCAAAAATAAGGAAAACTCAAGAGGAACTACTTACCTCAAGCTAGGGTAGGAGTAGAAGTAAAAAGATGAGGATAACGGGACATCATATCGGCCTCGGCCTCCCAAGTAGCACCCTCAACTAGATGATTTCTCCACAAAACTCTTACGGAAGCTATTTCCTTGTTTCTCAACTTTATAACTTGCTGGTCTAAGATCTACACCGGAACTTCCTCATAAGAAAACTTTTCATCAAACCCCCAACGCTTCTAGGGGAAAAATATGGATGTCGGATTTCCAACACACTTCTCAAGCATAGAGACATGGAAAACCGAGTGTACCAATGCTAACTCATTAGACACTTCAAGCTTATAAGCACCCTTACAAACACGTCTCAAGATCTCCCATGGGTCTACAAAAAATGGGGACTAAGCTTCTCTTCCTTACCAATCTAATAACACCCTTCATAGGTGAAATTTCCAAGTGAACCAAATCATGAACATTAGGGACACTCAACAACCTTGCTATCCAAGCACCTTATCTCCCCCTTGGGAGAAAGCCTCAACTAATTCCTTAAACACCGCTTCTTTTCAAGTCAACCATAATTGGATCAAGCCCTTGTTTAGCTTACACATCCGCCACAAAATACGATTCGAACCCGTTGTGAACCATGATACCACCCTTTGTGGAGTCCACCAAATGAACACTTAACTGGGACAACCTATGAACATCCCGAACCAACTCTTCCTTATCATCATCAACATGAGCAACACTACCACATTGGCCTTTCCGGGGTGATAAAGAACACTCATGTCATAATCTTTCAATAATTCAAGCCACCTTCTTTGGCGAAGATTCAAATCCTTTTGACTAAACACATATTGCAAACTCTTGTGATAGGTAAACACATCAACATGAACCCCATATAGATAATCCCTCCATATATTTAAGGCAACAACAACCGCCGCTAACTCAAGGTCATCGGTAGGATAATTCTTTTCATGGACTTTAAGTTGCTTTGACGGATGGGTAATCACCTTACTATTTTGCATAATCACACATCCCAACCCAACTCTAGAGGCATGACAATACACCACAAAACCATCTGTACCTTCTGGTAAAGTCAACACTGGAGCGGAAGTAAGTCTATCTTTCAACTCTCGGAAACTTTTCTCACAAGCTTCCGACCAAATAAACTTAGCCTTCTTTTGAGTCAAAGCCGTCATCGGAGAGGCATTGGAGGAAAATCCCTCAACAAACCTTCTATAATAACTGGTCAAACCCAAAAAGCTTCTAATGTCCGAAGGAGTTAGAAATCTTGGCCAACTCTTGACCGCATCCGTCTTCTGAGGATCCACCTCAATACCTCTACTAGACACAATGTGACCAAGGAAAGCCACAGTCCTTAACCAAAATTCACACTTGCGAAACTCTGCGAAAAGTTGATGGTCCTTAAGGACTTGCAATACAATTCTCAAATGGTCCACATGTTCATTGTCACTCCTCGAATAGATCAAAATATCATCAATGAACACAATCACAAACATATCAAGGTATTGTCTAAACACCCTATTCATCAAGTCCATAAACGCTGCCGGAGCGTTAGTTAAACCAAATGACATCACTAAAAACTCATAATGACCATACCGGGTTCTAAAAGCTGTCTTTGGAATATCATTACCTCCCACCCTTAATTGGTGATAATCCAACTTAAGATAAAACTTGGAGAAACAACTAACCCCTTTGAAGTTGGCTAAACACAATCTAGTTCCCTCACCCTAACTAGGTGGCAAGAGCAACCTTTAGTCCTCATTCTTCTAACCCATATAAGGAACAACTAACCTCTAGACATAAAACTTCCCTCTTCCATTCTAGGATAGGCTCAATTGGAATTTGAAACATGACCACACAAGTTCTACAATAACAAAAGTGCAGCCAATCCATACCCAAGATAACATCAAGATCTAACATGTCAAGCTCTATCAATTCAACAAGGGTAACTCTGTGGCATAAGGAAACGGGGCGCTTTCTATAAACCCTCTTAGCCACAATAGAATCACTTACAAGAGTAGAGATAGAAAAAGGTTCTAACAACACATCGGGGAACATATCAAATCTCATTGTCGCATACGGCGTCACAAAGGACGAAGTAGCATCGGGATCTAATACAACATATATATCTATTAGGAAAATTACCAACATACCGGTAGCCATACATGTAGGATACTCTTGTCCACATCTAGCCTGGAGTGCATATAACCTATCTTGCATTGGAGCACTCGCACCTGAACCAACTGGACCGGATGAAGGGTAGGGTTGAGACCTACGACGACTATCTCCTTCATTTCTAGTAATTGTAGGACATTTCCTTATCTTATGGCCCAGATTTCCACAACCAAAACAAACCCACTATGCATTCACCTGCATGCCTTCTATCACACTTATGACATCCTAGTAATAGAACCCCACTACCATCTCCTTGCGGCTTAAGGTTAGACACCCTCTCCTGGTTAAACTTTGGGGGAACCTTAGAAGAACTTTGTTCGTAAAACCTTTGTCTATACTTCGGACGACTTTGTCCATCTGACCTTTCTTGAGAGGAATCATCGTCATCAAGCCTATACCTCTTTGTTTTTCTAGACTTCTCTTTAAGTTTCTCTTTTTCAAACTGTTTAGCATGAATCACAAGACAATCAATATTCATATCATTATCAAGCATAGCCATACAACATTCTTTTGATTTTAAGTCGGACACACCCGGCACAAACATTCTCATTCTCGACTTAGCATACACATATATTTCATAAGAACATGCATAATTCACATATTTGCTCTTTCAAGGTTCAAAGTTCACTTTCCATAAACACATATAGAATTAACTACATTAGACATGCATATCATCATAATTCAAGTAACTCAATCACTACTTGCATAATTTTCATAACATTCTTCCTTCACCAACGAAGTCCTACATCACAAGATCATATTTGGGAAACTTAGGGATTTCATGGGTTCTTGGGGAAATTTATCATAAAATCCCATAAGAAATCATCAATACATGCATAATATAACATAATTCAATCATTAGAATCAATTTTGAAAGGAATCACGACTTTGGAATCAAACCCTAACTTTTAGGGATTTCTATCTTTGAAATTGAGATTTTGAAGGGGCTCCATGGATGAATTATATCCATGGATAAAGAGCTACCATACTTTATCAATGAAGTACAATGATTTTTGTTTGAAGAACCTTGCTTCTTGAACCGTAGCTCCAACTTCCTTCTTCTTCTTCTTCTTCTTCTTCTTCTTCTTCTTGAGACAGAATATTTGGAGAGGATGAAGTTTTGGGAATAGATTTGAGTTTTAGGAATAATGAGTTGGATGAATTAATTTAGGGGTCTAAAATCCTTATATAGGTGGTCTAAATTAGGCTAAAATGACACCACTTAATATTAATTAAAACCAAAAAACCCTAAAGTGCCCCTAAACTTAACCCCCAAAGCTGCCCCCAGGTCACCACGCACGAGACCCCGACCACGGGGCGTAGGTGGACCTACGGCCTGTACTGTTTGGGCGTCGTTTGGTGACTGGGAGTTGGCAACTTGGACCTTGACCCACGACTCCTCCACCCATAGGGCGTGGACCCATCAACGGGGCATGGGTCCCATTGGTCCTGCCAGGCAGTTTCTAGGGGTCCTCCTCAAGGGCCCATGGTCGGTCCTTGAGGGGTGATACCTTGACGTTCTAATACGAAAACTTTTATTTTTAGGTACGGGGAGTTACATTCATGACTCGAACCCTCACGTTACGCTCTAGTTTAGCCTACTAATTCCCAGGGTGTTACAATATATATTTATATATATATATCTACCTAAAAAGCATGAACTCCCTAACTTGAATCTTAAATCATTATAATACCCCTAACTTAAAACATCAAATTATAATATCTTTTATATTTTACATTATATTATATCTATTTAAATATCTAGATAATAAAATATATTAAAAACATACAACTTTTAACATTGACAGGTTGGGACTTTTTCAAAGAGTTGTGACTTATTCAAAAGGTTGTCACTTCTCCGATGAGTTGTGATCATTTCAAAGGGTTGTGACTTTTTCAGAAGGTTTGCGACTATTCCAAGGGTTGTGACTTTTCTAAAGAGTTGACTTTTTTGAAGGGTTGTGAATTTTCTACAGAGTTGTGACATTTTATATTAGTTGTGACCTTTCTGAAGGGTTGTGACTTTCTGAAAAGATGTGTCTTTTCAGATATTCGACAATAAGCACATGTTCATAATAACTTTGTTGGCTATAGATAGAGTAGTTCCCTCACATTTAAAAAACAAATGAATTTTCTATGTTTTTATGTTCTTCTTCTTCTCAAAGCAAACATTTTTGTACTTATTATATATATATATATGAATATGAATTTTCCAAAGGGTTGTGATTTGTCCAAATAATTGTAACTTTTCGTAAGGGTTGTTACTTTTCAAAAGATTTGTGACTTTTTCATAGAGTTGTGACTTTTTCGAAGGGTTGTTACTTTTCTGATAAGTCACAATAAGCACTTGTTCATAATATCCTTTGATAAGTCTGGAATTCTAACTCATTAAGGGCTTGTTACTCCTTGAATTATTATCCTCAATGCCTATTTTGTGTTCATAACTAATGATTAATTATTTATTTGCAGCGATGAAGGCTTAAGAACAAGGAAAGGACATTACATTGCGCAAAGAAAAAAAAAGTTGGAAAAATTGAAGAAAAGAAAGGCTGGAGCTTACAAAAGTCACTCGGCGAATATCCAACGAGTTTGGCTCATGATCTAAGACAACTCGACGAACTCAAGTGTAAAACGGCGCATCGCCAAACTGATTCGTGAGCTCGACTCGACTTTCCTAAATGAACAGAACAAAATAAGAAGGAAGTTAAGTCCAATTAGAAAGAAAAGGACCAAACGGCAACATCCATCGGGTTCGCCAATTGAGAAGTCAAGAATTCAAAATCTGAAACAGTTAATTGGCGATGAAGCTGGCTCATCAGCGGATCGCCGAGTCATTTGGCAGTGACTACTAATCTCACCAATCCAGCTGCGCAGTAAATTTTGGGAAGTTTTTTGAAACATATAAATTGGTTTTTAAAGTGAGAAAAGTGAGACTTACACAGACTTTTGACAAATTTTACATTTATTACAATACTAAATATTTTTGGATAGATTTTGAGCAAAGATATTGGGGTTTTAGGATTTTTAGTCTTATTTTTGACATTGAGCATTGAAGATTGTGACATCTTGATGGAACATCGCTTTGGTAACTATTTTCTTGCCTTTTGTTATGCTTGGCTAAACCCCCTATCCTTAGGGGTCTCATTATGTAATAGAATACACAAATTAGCTTGTGATTATTGTTAATAGCTTAATTTAATGTTGTTTTGAAATGGGTTCAGTTATTTACTCATCTTTTCATTTATAAACTGAAGTTGCAAATTCAATCTTAACATTAGCTCTCTATGTTTTCTTGTGAAAGATACTTAGGGTGCAGTATATAATTGATAGTTATATTGATTCTTGTCTTTACAACCAAGGTTGATAAAGTGGGTTAAATTAAGGATTTGGGTTGTTTGAATCGTTAAGCATTTAAGGTTCGAAAGAACTTGCTTGAAACATAATAGCTGATTGAAGATTGGTTGTTATAGTTATAATCCATCCTACCCATTGAGATTCTACAACCTAAAGCAATTAGTCATTACCCACTAAGCAAAATTATTATTGGATTGCACAAACACTCCTAAGGTCCCCTCTCTATTTGTTCAAACCCCACATTAATTGTCTTCGTTAACAATTAGATACCAAACTCTCTTGATATTTATAATTGAAACCTATTGATTTACATTATGTTACGTGTTATTTAATTCCATTCTACAGGAAGTTAGAGCAGTTCCATCCTTCATACTTGAATTCTCATTCGTACCATTCCTCGTAGGATCAACCCCACCTCACTGTTGGGTTTATACTTGTTAGCGACCGCCTACACTTTGAATCATATGAGGTGTAGTTGAGCGTTTTCAAATATGGTCACGCTACCGGGGAGTGGCATTTAGAATTCTTTTATTGAAGTATTTTGTAAACTATTGGTTGTAGTAGAACTTTCTTATTATTGTTTTTGTTGTTTTCTCTCAATAGGTGAAGAAATAAGTGCTAATGGGAGCAATGCTGCTAGTCAACTTGGGTACGATGACGGCATCTGAAACTTTAACGATGTCACTGTGGATCAAATGGGAAGTGCCAGTTCTATTCTTTTGCCGCCAACCTTGGGCAAATCTATTTTTCATGTGACAATAACTATGCTTCAACTGCTGCAAATGAAAGGTTTCTTTGGGGGAACTTGCTCATGAGGACCCTCATAATCACAATGGAAAATTCATGGATGTGTGTAGACCATTCTCCTTCAAGAATATGTCTTAAGAGTCAATCTGACTCCATTTCTTTCCCTTCTCTCTAGTCGGGGAAGCAACGAAATGGTTGACCAAACTACCAAGGGCTCTATTACTTCTTTGGAGGAGCTCACAGAAGAGTTCTATGAAAGATTCTTTCCTCTCTCGAGGATGTTGAAGTTGAGGGAGAGCATTCAAAATTTTAAGCAGATTGATGGTAAACTCATTCATGAAACGTGGTTGAGGTTTCAAAAGCTACTCCTCCAATGTCCTACTCATGGGTTGCCACATAATGTGCTCCAAATTTTCTACCGGAGTCTTGATACCGTTAACAAGGGTGTCGCCGATCAACTTTTTTAGGGTGGAATTATGAGACTACTATTTGCCATGGCATCGGCTTTGCTTTATGAGATGAGCAAGATTAATCTAGCATGGCATACATGGGAGGATCAAGTGTCTCCTATCAATGTTGGATTGATTAAAGAACAAATGGAAAAGAACCAAGATCATGATGAAAAAATGGCCAAGATGATTACCCAAATGGACTTGTTGACAAATCATGTCATGGTAGGTTGTTATAAGGCCGTGAATGTGATTGGTGCTAGTAGTGGGATGAGGTCCGATGATGCACAATTAGAAGCCATGTATAATGAAGAGGTACAATTCTTGTCGAACAAAGTGGGGGGCTCTCATCCGAGCTATCCAAGGCCAGGCCGGAATCAAGATTGGAACAAAGATCGTGATGGTGGTTGGAGAGATAGGTAATGAAATTGACGTGATATGGGTGCAAATTACAGAGAACGAGATGGTGATAGAGATCGTTATGTTCTTCCTAATGACCGTCCAAAACCTAAGAAACCAAATGCCGATCCCGAAAGCTTTCAGGCTGAGGATATGCTTGCCCGCATCCTAAGCAAGGTGGAAGGATCAGATAAAGTGCTCAAGGAGATGAAGACTCATTTCTCCTCTTTGAATCAAATGGTAGTTTATCGATGTGAGGTTACCGAAGAGTTGAAAAATGAAGCTTCCAATAAGGTTGATGAAGCACCAAAAAATGTTGTTTCCGATGATGCTAAAATGTCAAATGTGGTAGTTGTGCCTCCCTCGGTACCTACTAAGCCGCTGCCCAAAGTTACTCCACCATTCCCTCAAAGATTGAAGAAGAGGAATGAAGACATAAAGTTTCGAAAATTTCTTTCCGTCTTCAAAACTCTTTCCATTAATCGTCTTTTGGTTGAGGCGTCGTTAGAAATGTTAGGTTATGCAAAGTTTATGAAAGAGTTGGTCAATAAGAAGAGAAGTATAGACTTTTAAACGATTGAAGTATCCCATAGTTGTAGTGCCATTATGTGAAGAAACGTGGTTATCAAGAAGGATGACGTGGGGCCATTTACTATCCCTTGCACTATAGGGATGCTCCAATTTGCTAAAGCATTGTGTGATTTGGGAGTGAGTATAAACATGAAGCCCTATGCAATTTTCAAGCAACTTAGGCTATGTGATCCTAAACCTACTACTATGCGTCTTCTTATGGCCGACCTCTCTATCAAGCGCCGTATTGAAATACTTTATGACATTTTGGTGAGGGTAGATACATTTATTTTTCTAGCTGATTATGTGATCCACGATTGCGAGATGTATGCCGAGGTCCCTGTTATTCTTTGTGGGCCGTTCTCTACTACCGGGAAAGCTCTTGTTGATGTGGAAAGTGGTGAACTGAAATTCTGGGTAAATGGTGAGGAAGTTATATTAAATATTTGTAGATTGATGAAGCAACCAAGTAACCTACATGTGATATCGATCATTGACGTGATTGATGAAGCGGTTGCTAGTGTGAGCAACGTTTCTTGTGTTGGTGAATCTTTGGCTGCCGTCCTTTTAAACTATGATGGGGAGGAAGTCCAAGATTATGATGAAGTGCTTTCTCTATCGGGTTTAGGTTCATATTCTAAGTGCTCTTTAAATCTTGATATTGATTTGAAGAATAGGGAATGTCCTCCCGCAAAGCCATCTATTGAGGAACCATCAAATCTCAAATTGAACGTACTTCTACCTCACCTTCGTTATGTGTTCTTGGGAGCCAATCATACTTTACCAGTGATTATTGGTGTGGATTTTCTTTAATGGAAATCACAAGCGCTTGTTAGTGTGTTGAAAATATTTATCAAGGCTAATAGGTGGATGATTGCTGACATTATGGGAATTCCCACCCGGTATTTGCACTTAAAAGATTCAATTGGCTAGTGATTGTAAGCCATTTATTGAACATCAAAGGAGGTTGAATCCTCCAATGCAAGAAATCGTCAAGAAATAAATTATCAAGTAGCTTGATACTTGAGTTGTCTACCCTATTACGGATAGCAAGTTTAGTTCTGTTAAATGTGTTCCAAAGAAAGGAGATATGATTGTGGTCCCTAATTAAAAAGGGGAGCATGTGCCAATGCGACCGGTCACCAGCTGGCGTGTATGTATGGACTATCGAAAGTTGAATGTGTGGACCGAGAAGGATCATTTTCCAATGCCCTTTATGGATTAAATGCTTGATAGACTTGCAGGTTGGGGATTGTATTGCTTCTTTGATGGTTACTCCGGTTACAATCAAATCCACATTGCAGCGGAAGATCAAGAAAAGACAAACTTCACATGTCCCTATGGGACGTTTGCTTTCAAAGGAATGCCCTTCGTATTGTGTAATGCACCGGCGAAGTTTCAACGATGTATGCTCTCAATTTTTGCTGATATGGTAGAGTATTCGATGGAGGTCTTCATGGATGACTTTTTTTTAGTTGTGGGAGATACATTTGAAGCGTGCCTTGAGCACCTTGGTAGAGTCTTCCAATGATGTGTCGAAACAAACCTTGTTCTAATCGGGAGAAATGTCATTTCATTGTCAAGGAAGGTATTGTATTAGGCATAAAATTTTGGGAGAAGGCATACAAGTTGATCAAGATAAATTTGAAGTTATTGCTAAGTTGTCTCCTCCTATCTCGGTGAAAGGTGTTAGAATCTTCTTGGGTGATGTAGGTTGCTACTGAAGGTTCATAAAAGATTTCTCTAAGGTGGCTCACCCACTTTGCAAGCTACTTGAAAAGGTAACTGTCTTCAAGTTTGATGAAGCTTGTGTCAAAGTATTTTTATGTTTAAAAGAGAAGCTCGTTTCGCCTCCTATCATTGTTGCTCCGGATTGGAGCATTCCATTTGAGCTAATGTGTGATGGGAGTTGTGTGGCTTTGGGGCCTGTACTGGGCCAACACAAGGGAAATTTATTTCACCCGATCTACTATGCAAGCAAGACGTTCAATGTAGTTAAAAAGAACTACACTATCATTGAGCAAGAGTTGTTAGCTGTGGTGTATTCTTTTGAGAAGTTTAGAGCTTATCTTTTTGGGACCAAGGTGGTGGTACACACCGACCATGCTGCTATATGTTACTTGATGGCTAGGAATGATGCAAAGACAAGGTTGATCCAATGGGTATTATTATTGCAAGAGTTTGACTTTGAAGTCAAAGATCGAAAGGGGTGTGAAAACCAAGTGGCCGACCACTTGTCGAGGCTTGAAATGAATGTGGTTGTTTCTGGTGAAAAAGATATTGAGGAAGCTTTTCCTGATAATTCGGTTATGGTTGTGTCAAATGGTACACCGCCTTGGTATTCTAATTTTGCAAATTACATGGTGTGTGGGATTCTTCCCAATGGCTGAATTTTTACCAACGAAAGAGGTTCATTTTTTATTCAAAGAAGTATTTCTGGGATGACCCTTACCTATTTCTGGAGTGTTCTGATCACATGATTAGAAGATGTGTTCCGAAAGTTTAAGTATGTGCCATTCTTAACACTTGCCATGTGTCACCGGTTGGTGGGCACCATAGTGGAGTCTGTACTACTGCTAAAGTACTACAAAGTGGTTATGATTGGCCAACCTTTTATCAAGATGCAAACTCTCATGTTAAGAAGAGTGTGCAATGTCAAAATCAAGGAGATGTGTTGTGAAACCATGAAATTCCTCTCACTCCTATTTTGAAGGTTGAGTTGTTTGATGTATGGGGAATTGATTTCATGGGGCCTTTTCTGAGCTCTTATGGTAACAAATACATCTTGGTGGCCGTTGATTATGTCTCTAAATGGGTACAGGCGGTGGCCTTACCCAACAATGAAAGGAGAAGTGTAGTTTAATTCCTCATATGGTACATTTTCATTAGATTTTGCACTCTATGGGCAATCATTTGTGATGGGGTTCTGATTTATGTAACTGAATATTCGCCTCATTGTTGAGCAAGTATGTAGTCAAGCATAAGGTTGCTACCCCTTATCATCCGCAAACAAGTGGGCAAGTTGAGGTGTCCAACTGGGAAATAAAAGGGATTTTGGCCAAAACCGTTAATGCAAATAGAACCGATTAGTCCCAGAAGTTAGATGATGCTCTTTGGGCATATAGAACTTCATTCAAGACCCCGATTGGTATGTCCCCATATCAATTGGTGTTTGGTAAATCTTTTCATCTACCAGTTGAACTTGACAATAAGGCCTTGTGGGCCTTGAAGGCCATGAACTTGATTTGGGATGATGTGTCGAAAGATCGAGTTGACCAACTCAATGCTTTGGAAGAGTTTTGGCTTCGAGCTTATGAGAGTTCAACCCTTTATAAGGAGAAAAGAAAGAAATGGCATGAAGCCAAAATCCTTCATCGAGAGTTTAAAGTTGGTTATCTTGTGTTGCTCTAGAACTCTCGTTTGAGATTCTTTCTGGGAAAACATAAGTCAAAATGGTCAGGTCCGTTCAAAGAAAATTGTATGTTTGCAAATGGGGCAATAGAAGTTGAAAACGAGGATGGGTGATATTCAAGATTAATGGGAAAAGGTTGAAGTTTTACTTTGGAGAATGCCCCAATGTGACAAAGATTTATGTGGTGTATTTGGATGATGCTTGAATGCATGTCCATGTCAAGCCACAATAATAACTAAGAACTTTTTGGGAGGCAACCCAAGCTTTACTTTTTGTTATTTGAATAACATTTGTTGGATGCATAGGTTGAAGTTTGTATTTTTGGAGAAGTTCAAATGGGTGAGGGGCTGGACCACTCGGCGAGCCACCAAATTTCCACTATAATCGGCCAAATGCATGGTGCCATGAAGGTCAAAAATGAGGAAAGTTCTGGATGTTTGAGCGAGCGTACAGATCATTCGACGAGTCTCCGAGTTGGATCGGCCTACCCTATCGAGTTCGCCCTTTACACCTACTAAAGGGATAAATATTCATTTAAGTTCGGCGGGCTGAGGCGCATTCGGCAAATCGCCGAGTTGTTTGGCGATGTTAGTTCAGCTCGCCGAATAGAGCGCACACTGAAGAGTCACGTCCCTTTTTAACCCTTTCAAAAGCAAATTTTCTCCTTAAGTCAAAATTTTCTCTTCATATAGTCATCCACTGAACTTTAGACTATAATTTCGTTTAAGTGTCGGGATTGTCCTCGTGTTTGATTTGAATATTGTGCTGCTTCTGTGAATGTCTCTATTTGATGTTAGTATCCCGACCATTGCTTGATTTTATTCAATACTAAGGCTAAGTGTGATGGTTTACCAAATTCTTGATAAATTTTGTGCCTTGTTGTATGGTTGTTGATTTGTGTGTTGCTTAGTTAAAATTTTGTGCCGTGAATTGGTAAATTAAAATCGAGTATGTTAAAACTCGTTTTGGCCAAATTGTTTATGCATCTCTTGTTAAGTTTTGAAATTGCGGATTGTAAATGTTGGGTAGTGTATGGGTGATCGGAGTAGCCTGAATTTGTCCAAATGACATGAATTTGCCTGATGACAGATTGGGTGACGTCGTTCTTGAGGGAAAAATCATCATTTTGTTGAATTTGAATCAATTGGGGGAAGTCTGAGTACCCCTACATGTAAAATCATCGTAGGCTGTTGTTTGTGAATCGAGAAAAAGATTGGGGAGGTGATGCGTTGGGCCATTCTGGCGAGCTTCGTCGAGCTCGCCGAGTTGACTTAGCGTATCGCCAAATGCCCTCCTCATCGCCTAACTGCCAGGCTTGTGAATAGGAGCCACTGTTACTTTCGATGATGATCCTTCAGCTCGTCGAAGTGAATTTGGCGAGTCACCGAATGGCCTTGAGATCGCCTATTTGACCTGAATCTTTGGTGGATATTTCTGTAACTTTCGGCGATGACTCTTCAGCTCACCGAATGAACTCGGCGACTCACTGAATAGCCTTGAGTCTGCCTTTTTTACCTGAATTTTCAATGGTGATGTCTATAACTTTTGGCAAGACTTCTTTTGCTCGCGCGAGTGGACTCTGTGACTCCTCGAACTACTTCGGTGAGTTTAGCTGCATTATTCTTTGTGAATTCTGTTTCACTAACCTTTTGCGACCAATTTTGTTCTCGTTTTTGTGCTTTTAAAGATATAGCCTGACCTAAGGTTCCCACTCAACATGTGATTGATGAGGACTACTCTTGACCTCTGAGGCAGGCCAAACCACATGGTCAACCACCCCGAAAGAAAGCAAATGGGGTTGTGATTGCGGCAGAAGTTGAGACTCCCCAAACCACTCATCGTAAACCTTCGGTAAATATAAAAAGTAGGTGATAACTGACAAAATCTCGGATGATAGTGTGGACATCGATTCCATCCAATTCACCTCATCTGAGTCACAGAATGAGGAGGTTGAGGGGCCCGGGACTCCACTCCATACACCAGCGTCGGAAGCTGAGTTGACAAAGAGGAAGCATTCAATGTTCCGCTCGAAAGCAACCCACGACCTGCTAGCACTACCACAGGCATAATAGGTACCCCCTATTATGGTGAATCCTCCTCGGTCAATGAATTGTTTAAAGGCTGCTGGCTTGCAAACAATACTTGTGGATAAACGGTTGTCCACAGATGGAGTAGTGTATATAGACGCAGCAGTACCGCAAGTTCCAGTAGTTCACAAAACTTTGAAGTCCATATGTTCATACATGGGTTCGAGAATTCTATGAATGGTACCCCAAGCTGATCCAAAAATGGAAAAAGAAGGCTAGTTCGATGGTATCCGTTGATTTTGTAGATGTGCAGGGAAAGAAGGTGAAGTGCAGTGAGACAGATATCAATGATGAGTTGGATAGCACAGTACGGAATCGACACTCTTTGGCTGACAAAATCAAGACTAAGACGTTGGAGGATTTGAAGGAGGGCTTGTCCCATTTTTGAGTGATGCGACACCCCCATGGATTGAGGCAAGCGCAACTATTGAGAAGAAAGATCTCAACATCGCAACATGGTACTGGTTCGGGCTCATTAGTAGAACGTTGATGCCGTCACAGAATGAGTCCATTATCAGGCATCCGAAGGATGCACTTTTAGGGTGTATCATCGACTTGGAGCAGCTGAATCTAGGGTCCATTATTGCACATGAGATGGCTATGAGGGCCAAACAAAATCAAACCTCATTTCCATTTCTGGTATTGATCATCTCCTTATGTCGCCGAGCAGGTGTACCCTTTGTAGTGAAGACAGATATTGAGGTCACTCCATCCTCATCTTGCGATATTCGTCGGATTGAAGCAGAGAGAATGAAGAAAATTTCAGGGTATACCTCTCCAGTAGTTGATGTGATTCCATGAAGGGTGGTCCTACACCTCCTGCTCCCGCAGTCAAGCAATCAGGTATACCTACCCGTTTACTGTTCCTGCTCATTCCTCTACCTTCCGTCCCCCTTTCTCTAAGGCCATGATAGGAAAAATGGGCAACCTTTCCCATTCGGCCAATGTGAGGGCTTCTCAGGTTGAGGTCGTTGTCCCATCGATGATTGATTGTGCTTTTGTTGCTGCTCTTGCTCCCATTCGGGAAGAGTTGAAGGAACATCGTGATTTGATCACTTCCTATGGACAAGCAAAGCTTGGGTTGTGGTGTCTGAGACAACAGACTATAACCCGACTAATTTGACAGCCCTGAAGGTTGATATTGATGGTCTACGTCAGGATGTGGACGAATTGAAGTCCATTTGATGTATCGATGCTTTGGGGTTATGTAGATGTCCTTGAGGACCCTTGTTTTGACTTTCTATCACACCCCGAGCCTACACCCTGGACGTAACTGGCACTCCAAAACCCTAGCTGGTTCCCAAGCGAACCCTTGGCGTGGCTCCTTACTCAGCAGAAGACTTACTCAAGAAAAATGAAAACTCCTGATGCAAAAATAACTTCAAAACCTAAATTTAAACTCAAATCCAATAATCGTTTGAAAATAATTTTACAAGTATTAGTTAAATGGCTCACGAACTCAAAATATTACAACAACAAAGAAAATAATGATAGACTCCTCGACTTATAAACTATCTATGAAGCCTCTACTAATATAGGAGGATTATCAGGACAAGACTCACGACGTCCTAACAAACTTAAAGTAAAAGTGGAACCCTCCGGAAGAAAGGAGGCTCACCATAGCTAACCTGAACTGTAAGTGGTATCAACGAAGCTTCTGTTGATGACCTTTAATACCTGTATCTGCATCATAAAAGATGCAGGCAAAATGGCGTCAGTACATAGAATGTATGAGCATGTAAGGGAAATTCTAAAACATAAACATAATCTTGAATGGATAGAAAAGAAACATACTTACCTCTTCTCAATGCACTCAACTCAACTCAAACTCCACTCAGGGATAGGATACTCAACTCAAGATACTCAACGCAAAATACTAGACAGATAATCAACTAAAGGGACTCAACTCAAGATAGTAAACTCAAGATACTCAAGAATAAAACAACTATACAAGATGCAATAAAAGGAAAGCTTTTAAAGTAGTAGATAATAACTCAATTGTATGTAAAAATACAATAAAAACTCAATTGTATGTAAAAATACAATAATAAGTCTTATTTGGGAGATTCCTAATCGACCACCATCACTATGAGCTATGTGATGATACAGCGTCACGCCGATGCTACTAGAACTATCATATACCTTGTCGGGGTATAGAACTCCTCAACTAAGTGGATCCACTAAGCTATGCTTAAAAACCAATAAGGAATCATCTAAAATGTATGACCCTTTCTACCCACGTTGGCTACATGGTTTATGAGGACTTTGAGTTATCTGAACTCGTCCCCATATCGGTGCTCAAGACTACTCCGAAAATATATCTTATCTCATATGTTTAAAAATATTTCCTCATCCTCAAACTTTGAGATTATTATGCAAAAGATTTCTCTTAAAAGAGATAGTACTCAAACTCCTCATGCACTCATTTGGAAATCGATGTTTCCCCTCATTTTAAATGTAAAAACATTTACTCTTAGGAATAGTTAATTCCCATATATTCATTTTGAAAGATGGAACACAACTCTCCTCATCCTCATACTCAAGTACTCAAGTCTTAAAACAAATTATAAATAATTGTAAAAGACTTCTCAAAATAGGGTTCATGTCGAATCATGGACGTGAACGACTCAATTCAAGGTTTTCAATAACCATATATAGAACGCAATACTCTAAACTCAATAACTCCAGAACTCAATGACTCAATGATACGACTCATCTCGAGACTGCTCGACTTATAGGGCTCATGCGGGATTATGGGCATGAACAACTCAACTTAAGGACCTTCATGGGTAACATGTAGTAGTCCATAATTAGGAATATAATCTCAAAAGTATTAGGAAGTCAATACTCAAGAACATAGAACTAGAAGATACTACTCCTCTCAAAGATACGTAAATTATGGGGTTCATGCGGAATTTATGGGCATGAACGACTCGACTGAAGGGTCTAAGAAACAATATAGAAGTACGAATCTTCTCATCCTCATACTTACTTCCTCAAATCTTAGCTCAAGTCGATTGTTGATATCAAGGGATTCACAATTTAACTCAAAGACTTTCTTGAACTCTACTCTTAACTTTTTTCTTGAATTTGAATTATGAATTCAAGAGTTAAGATTCTTGATATGAAGGATATCATGATGATTAAATGTAGTTTAGAGTAGTTAGAATCAAAAGAGAGTAAAGGTACACTTTGAAAGAATTTAGACGAGCAAACAACGAAAAAAAAGGTGCGGGCAGGAGACCCTGGAGCACTGCTCGCGCGGTGTGCCAACCCCTAAACATCAGAGACTCCTTCTTGGCGCACTGCTGGCGCGCCGCCCCTGACCCTCTGGCGCATCTGGCAGCCTCTCCCCAGAACTTCTCGAGGAATTTTCTTCTTTGATTTTTAGCCCTAATTCACCTAGAATCGAATGGTTTCTTCCCAACTCACTTAGATTCGAATACCCAACATAAGTACACAAAAATATACTGAAAAACAACACTCAAAACTCCTAACATTCATCTCAAGAACTCATCAAACTGATCATTAACGATTTTAGAACGAAACTTCAAGAAACTCATTAAGAACTCAAATCATTCAACCTAAAGAATAAAATTTCGGATTTAAAATCACATGATTGGCGTGTGGGTGAATGAACCCAACACTATGAGAGCTTACATACCTCTTAGGATCAAATCCTTGGCGAAAACCCCTCGAAGATTGCAAAAATCTTGATCGTTCTTCCTTTTCTCCTCTTTCCCTCTTCTTGAACTCCTCTCAAAACCCTAAGCATAATTTAGGAATAACTAAATTGATTCCAATGAGTTTAGACTCCTAAAAGGTTAACAAAAACGAGCTAGGCTAGTGGGGTAAGGAAAAGACCAAAATACCCCTCGTTAATTTGGGTAACTTTCCTTAACTGGACAGGGTGAGCTCAAACAGGAATATATCCCTCATCCAAACTCGAAATTTAGTAAACTTGGTGGCGTTGGAAAGAGGAATTAGAGATCTTTCATTTGATATCATATTGGTCTCCTAACTCATCATGTGGTAAAAGTTATGGTCATTTGAAATTGACCCAAAACTTAAAAGAACCTACGAATGACTTGAATGAATTCTCTTTAGTTCTTTTTGGAACTCTAGGTGCTACATCTAGTGAACTTAACACTTAAGAAAATTTAAATCCCTGGGTAAAATCTGAATTACAACGAGAATGATTCGAGTCTTAGCTCAAAAAATTTCTGGGGTGTTACATTATCTCCCCCTTGTGATCATTCGTCCTCAAATGACGGTTGTACTGGGTATGCAACAGGGTTACTCTTACAATCTCCTCTGACTCATGAACTTTCCTACTAACACATATTGGACTGATTCATACCAAGAGTTGGGACCTTCTATAACACCTAAATCAAGAATGATGTTGTTGTGAACATAGTCACGCTCTCTCTGAAGTTACTTTATCTGAAACAAAGGAAGTCTAGGCATGAAGTAAGAATAGGAATACCATGTCTGGGGTAATATGACTGCTAGTTGTTAAGCTTAGCAACACTCCTCAACAATGCTCTTCTTTCCTTATTATCATACCTTATTGGCTGCAACTCATAGCTCCCACAAGGGTACATGACTAATCTTACCAAGGTCTGAGTCCAACGACACGCTCTTACTATATACAAGCTTAACCCAAATCCTAAGGTTTGGGTTTTATACATCTCTATAGGGAATATCATCCCAAAAATATTTCTCTTTACCACCACATTTAATCAACATTGGGCTCATATCAAGAACCACCTATTGTTTAACAACACCACATTCAAGCTTAGTACTCTAACAACTCAATGGACATCTACTAACCAGCTCCCTTAAGAAGTTCTCATTCTTTCATCATCTTTGCCATACCAACTAGAATTTCCCATATTACTAGTTGGAACCAACTAAGGGCTCTCATTTAACTATTTCTCATAGTGAAACCTCTTCCTCCTCTTCCTCCTCATTTAACCTTAGATGGAATTATCGCACCATCATTATCACGATAAGAACATTAACCTTCTCCTTCTAACATCACTCCACTACTAAAAAGACCTCTGAAAAGATATCTCCCATACTCTTTTTGAACTCATTACTATCTTATTCTCAACACTTGACCTGATTTCTCACCATATCATATCCCCCTTAGGTCTAAAGCTGACCCTTAAAAGCTATGGACCTATTCCATCATCTCTAAACTGGCCTACATCCCCTTTTACTCTAACACGCATGAAAAGTTTATCTCATGACTACCAAATTCTCCATAAGAAATTACTAAGACCTCTTACTAAGATGTTCCTCATGATCTCAATTGGAACCTTGTCTGGCCACTGATGAGTCTGAGATTTTGACTCATTTAGGGATTTGTGTTCATAGTTTTATTGTCCTCAATGCCTAATTTATGTTCTAAACTGATGTTAAAGTGTTGATTTACAGCAATGAAGGCGAAGAAGCAAGGCAAGGACATTACCGGGCAAAAATGAGCGAAAAAAGCTGAAGAAGTTGAAGAAAGGCAGTCCTAGTGATCGCCAAGACCACTCGGTGTTTCGCCGAATGGTTCTTCCGCTCGCCATAAGTTCCAGCGTGCCGGCCCTGGGGAAAAACCAACTTGGCGATGAAAATGGACAGTCGGTGGACCGCCGAATGGATCGGTGACTTCAATCGTGATCGCTTAAAGTCACAGAACTCTGAGGTTAAAGAGGCAAAGCAAGACAGCGAGGAAATGTGACACTTGGCGCATCGCTGACCTGGTCGGTGATGCTCGACTAACTCCGCCGATAAGTCCACAAGCTGCAAATTCTGAAGAGTATAAATGTAAAATTTCAAAAGTGTTTCAAGTGTGGTTTGAGAATTCCAAAATTCCCAGATTCTAAACAAGTGTTCTTAGAGTTTTACCTTGAGTGCTTAATCCCAAAGATTAGTTTTTAGAGTTTTGAAGTAGATTTTTCAAGTGGGTTTTCAAATTGAGTTGATTTTAAGCATTGTAGAGATTTGGGAATCATTACCCAATTCATGGATAACATAATTGGTAATCATTTCTTCCTTTTTGTGATGTGTGGCTAAAACCCCAATTCTTGGGGATCTGATCATGTGATTATTTGTTCTAATTAGCTTATGGGTAGTGTTGTTTACTAATTCAAATGTTGTTTTAAAGTGGGTTTGATTGATTGTTGTGTATTAACACATGAATTGTAGTTGCAAATGCAATTCTAGCTTAGTGTTCTTGGCTTGCTTGAGAAAGAGGTTCTACACTAAGATTATCGATTGATGATTGTAGTGATTGGGTTGTTTTGGGTTCATCCCGAGAGAGTGAATCTTAATTTGATCCTACCATCTAGCTTGAGAGAGTAGATAAATTGAGGTATTGGGCTGTTTTTATTAAGCTTATCGAGGTTCGATAGAACTCACTTGAATCTTAGTACTTGTTCGAGAGCAAGCTATTGCATCTATAGTCTAGCCTACCCACTGAGATTCAACAGTTGTTAGTAAATTACAATTACCCATATAGCAAAATAAGCCTATAATCGATCGCATCCCTGAGAAACCCTCTCTACTTATCTACTCCCCGATTTTCGTAATTGTTGTAATTATTAATTTAAAAACCTAATCCCTCCATCTGACATTCGTTATCAACCCCTTTCAATTTATCTAAATGATTTCGATAATTTTTATTCCTACAATTGATTAGAACATACCTTTCACTTCGTAATTGAATTCTAACTTGTATCACTCCCTGTGGGATCGACCCCAACTCTTTGTTGGGTTTAAACTAGATTGCGATCGCCTACACCTAGTATTGGATGAGGTGTAGTGAGCGTTTATAAAAAATGGTGCCGCTACCGGGGAGTGGTATTTAGAATTCTGTTATTGCAGTATAGCTGTGATCTAATATTATTTGTAGTTGAATCGACTTACCTTGTTTTGTGTTTGTAGTTGGCTGTTTGTGAACAGAGGATGAGATGAGTGTGAACGGAAATAACGGTAGCCAACTTGGACACCAAGATGACATGGGCAATTTGAATGATGTCAATGAAATTCACTTGGGTGGTGTAGGTGCTATTCATTTACCTCCTGTCGAGGGAAATGGTCTGTTCCACGTGACAAGCACGATGCTGCAACTATTGCAAATGAAAGGGTTGTTTGGAGGCTTGGCTCATGAGGATCCCCATGATCATATTCAGAACTTTGTGGACGTATGTGGTCCATTCTCATTCAAAAATATCTCACAAGAGTCACTCCGTCTTCGGTTGTTTCCTTTCTCTTTGATGAGGGAAGCAACCAAATGGTTAGCTGATCTACCGAGGGATTCTATTACGTCTTGGGACAAGCTTACCAAGGCCTTCTACATAAGGTTTTTCCTCCTTCAAAGATGATGACATTGAGAGACAATATTCAGGGCTTTAAATGTTTAGAAGGTGAGCCAATACATGAGACGTGGATGAGATTTCAGAAGTTGTTACTTTAGGATGACGACGGAGCAGATACAAAAAGACCAAGAGCGAGACCAAAACATGGCTAAAATGATGATCTAGTTGGATCTTTTGTAAAAGAATGTGATGGGTAGTGGGTCTAAAGTTGTGAATGCTATTAGTGTTAGTGGGGTAAACCCTGAGGATGCACACTTTGAGGCTCTATATAATGAGGAAGCAAATTTTCTTGCAAATCAAGGAGGAGGTTTTTGTACGAACTATCCAAGGTCGGGTGGGAATCAAGGTTGGAATAGAAAGCGTGATGATAGATGGAGAGACCGTGACAGGAAATGGCGTGACCGTGGGACTAACTGGAAGGAACGGGATGGTGACAAGGAGAGATATGTTCCTCCCCATGAGCGTCAAAAGCCAAAGGAGCAAAGGGCTGACCCAGATAACTTTCACACTTAAGAGATGCTTGCATGCATTCTCAATAAAGTTTAAGGGTCGGAAAATCTTCAAAAATTATTTGAACAAGAAATATGCTCAGATTTTCCGAATGCTTTTTGTGAAAGAAGAAGACATGTTGTCGAACTCCCTTATATTGAAAGATTCAATGAACATGCCATTTCTACGAAAGCTAGGCCCATTCAAATGAATCAAGAAATGATGGAATTTTGTAAAGAAGAAATTAATAATCTTTTTCAAAATAAAACCATCAGAGTTTCTAAATCACCATGGAGTTGCTCAACTTTCTATGTCAACAAAAATGCTGAAAAAGAAAGAGGAGCACCTAGATTGGTTATTAATTATAAGCCTCTTAATTCTGTTTTAAAATGGATTAGGTATACGATTCGTAATAAAAGGGATCTTTTAAAAAGAAATTTTAAAGCTAATGTTTAGAGCAAATTTGATATGAAATCAAGTTTCTGGCAAATACAAATTGCTGAAAAAGATAAATATAAAACTGCTTTCAATGTCCCCCTTTGGGCAATATGAATGGAATGTCATGCCTTTCGGACTCAAAAATGCACCTTTTGAATTTCAAAATATCATGAATTCAATATTCAATGATTACAGTTATATGTCTATTGTTTACATTGATGATGTGTTAATTTTTTCTGAGAACATTGATTCTTATTTTAAACATCTCAATACTTTCTTTAAGATTGTTAAGAATAATGGCCTAGTTGTTAGTGCTAAGAAGATTAAACTCTTCCAAACTACCATAAGATTTTTAGGTCATGACCTCTACCAAGGTGCTTACAAACCAATTTGCAGGGCCATAGAGTTCTCATACAAATTTCCCAATGAGATCATTGAGAAAACTCAACTCCAAAGATTCTTAGGAAGTCTTAATTACGTTGCAAATTTTATTCCTAAAGTTAGACAGGTCTGTGAACCTTTGTATAAATGCCTTAGGAATAATCCTGTCCCTTGTGGTCCAAAACAGACTAAAGCTGTCATCCAAATCAAGTCTTTAGTCCAGAATCTCCCATGTTGAGGTATCCCTAATCCTAATGCCTTTATGATAGTAGAAACTGATGCTTCTGATATCGGTTATGGGGAATTCATTAAACAATGAATCAACCCCGAGTCTCCTGAACAACTTGTTCGCTTTACTTCTGGGATCTGGAATTCCGCTCAAAAAAATTATTCTACTGTAAAACAGGAAGTCTTATCTATACTATGTATCACTAAATTTCAAGATGACCTAATTAATGAAGAATTTTTACTTAGAGTAGATTGCAAATCTGCTAGAGAAATTTTACAAAAGGAGGTAAAAAACCTTGTTTCAAAACAAATATTCGCTAGATGGCCAGCTCTACTATCTAGTTTTGATTTCCAAATTCATTTTATCAAAGGAGAAACCAATTCCCTTCTAGACTTCTTAACCAGAGAATTTTTACAGGGAAAAAATGAGACCTGTACAGGTCGACCAACTCTAGAAGAAGGAAACAAAACAAATGGCTAGACCATTTGATCTATCACCACCTTTCACAGTTCCTATAAAGCAACTACTCCCATAAAGGCCAAACTTCAGGCTAGAACTACCTTTCCAGAACAGGTACACAACATTAGCGGACTATCTGAAGCTCCCAACACCAGCTCCCATACTAACAGAGGGATCATCTTCCTCGGCTCGAACCAAGGAGGATTATACAATGAAGGACCTCCCCCGAGTCTTTTGCTGAAGCAGTAAAACCATTCCAAAGGTCACCTAAACCTCCCAAAGAAGCAAAGGAAGAATTTGAATTTATCACTCTGCAAGTATTACCAATACTAGCTATAGACAAAAGCTATGAGGGATCCCAGATCCAAAACCTCATTAAGCCAGTTTATAGCAATGGAAATTATGTGGATACTAACGATCCACTCAAAACCCAGAGATTCTATGAAGCCATTTTGGTAGATACTGAATCTATTATCATAGAACACTCCATGAGTGAAAAGAGCCTAGAGTACATCAATTATTCTAGGTTCACAATAAAGAAAATCCTATCACCATTCGAGTGGTATACAGACCACCTTCTAACACCCATTTCATTATCTATGCCACATAAGCCTCAGACTTTAATTGGCATGATTACAGAGATGCATGGTTCAATTTCTTGTACATCCGACCAAGTTGATTCATAAAATACTGTCCAGAGATGGTAAAAGCAATTATCCCCAGAAGGTTCTAAGAATGGTGGAATTAATTTGGAGGAAACAGGGCAATACTTCCCCAACAATTTCTCAACAGATTTGAAGAATTTCAAATCAAATAAGAAATTTCAACTTTACCATAACACATCAAAATGTACAATTTTTTTATTAAAAAAAGGATTTCTTATATTATTTCCTGGAACTTTGCAAAAAAAGATTCAGACATGATCAAAATATCTCTCAAAAGAGATAAAAATCAAAGGATGGACGCCCAAAGTAGCTCCTAAAACCCCCCGAAGGGAATAGAAAGGAAGCATTCTCCAGGGATATCTCCTTCAAAAGCTGCTCTAAAAGAGAAGTTGAAGAAAGCCCTTCAAGATGTCGAGTCCCAAGAGGAACCTAATGACGAAGAACTACTAAGACTTCTAGAAGAAACATCTTCCCAAGGAAACGACAACGGGGACATGCTAGACCAACAAGGAATAGCAAGTGCCTATTCAGACCCCTATTAAAAACAAAGACTTGACCCTTGAGAAAAGTAGAGGGTCAAAGAACCGGAATTACTTTTCCCAAAAGGCAAACTACTGTTTCTAAAAGGAATCTGATACACATCAACTTTTACTTTATCAAAAGTAATCCACCCACCATAAGTGTCGGCAAGATCTACACCTTACACTTGTACGCCTGTGATATAAAGGCTTCTTCCATTTACCCTATAAAAGGGCAAGAATTCCATAAGAGAATTCAGAAAAATTAACCCATAATTTTCCAAGACCTCGCTCCACAATTGTAATCTTTCCTTCCTTGTTGTATTATCAATGCTTTCATAAATAAAACTTATACATTTTCTTAACTACCTAAGTATTTTCTTGTTCCTCTTTACTGAATACTTTAATATTTTCTTTGTCCGTTTATTGGTATCAGAGCCTATATAATTATTGAAGGGATTCGATTGGCTATCTTAGTAACCATCTCTGGAGTTTTTAAAATCTACTCGATTTTCTTTACTCTAATTTCATCCTTTAAAAAGGTGATATATTGGGAAAGTTTATTGATTCGAAAAATAATATTTTTTCTGATAAAATCACTTTCATCTTGTGATAGGGTTTTAACGAAAGGAAAATGCAATTCTTTTCCGAGAATAGAAGTTTTAATACCATTTAAATCAGTACAATAAGGTTTTATCTGAGGGATAAAAGGAATTCCAAGAATGATATCTTCAGTAATAATAAAGTCGTTTGTCAGGAAAATACCATTATTGCAAATATGCACTTTAGAAAGCTTATCATTAATTCTTAAAAGTTCTCCTGTAGTGGAGTATAGTTTTGAAGTACTTTTTTGCAAATACTGAGTGGGAACAATTCCTTTTACTATGCAATTAAGGTTTGCACCACTATCAAGCAAAGCAATTTTATTAATTACAAAATGTTTATTTACTACAATACGAATAGGTATATGGTGTCTCTAAGGTCTGACCGAGGAAATGACAATTACTCTTGGAGCTTCTAAAGTAGAAGGGGAATCACCAGTTTTGGTGAAGGAAGGTTCAACCAAATGGTCATTGTTGAAACAGGGAGGATTAATATCATTATCTTGAGAGGTTTCGTGATCAGAATCGGGGTCCTGGGAGGTGGCCTTTTTGAGGATTTGTTCAGTAAGGATATCGGTTTCAACTTTTCCAAGTCTGAATTTGATATTTCAGATTTCTTCTTTAAGGCTGGTGACCTCATGACGAAGATTGGAAATAGTGGGTTCAGACTGACTGTCCGAGGGGTTTATGATCTGTTTCATGCTGAAAGGTTCAACAACTGCCGGGTTTTTGGTTTGTCAGTGTTGAGCATGAGATTCTTGAGCTCTATAAGATAGCATTTTCTAGACTCTTCATCACTAATATGTTGGATGATGTCGAAAAGAGTTTCTTTTGGGTCGTTAGAAAGGACCTTGATGTTTTGGGGAGTATTGCTATAGACACAGAAAGCTTCAGTACAATTGCAATCTTTCCCTAATTGGCTAGAATCATATTCATAATCGATATTAATATCTTCATCATCACTGTATTCTTCTGAAGAGTGAGGTGAAGAGTCAGAGAAGGATTCATCAAGAATGGAAAGGAGTTTTTCCTTGGTGTCTTCGTCTATACCAAGGAGGTTAATCTTTTTCTTCTTTGTTTTGGATTTACATTCACTGCACTTATGACTAGATTTGCCACATGTCTAACAAACATCAAGTTTAGAGTCTCTGGGTCTCTTGGACCTCGACTTCTTTCTGCTAGGTTTGGTTGAATCTCTTCGAGATTTAGTTGGATGAGATTTCTTAGGTTATTTTTCTTTCGTTACTAGATCAGGAGGAGTAATAAAACTGAATTCTTGACAGAAACTTCCTAATTCTCTCCTAGAGAATGATTGCTCTTTTTTGAGCTGATGTTTGAGTTTGATGTCTGTGCAGAGTTCCAGCCCTACGATTTTGATGGTACTGAAAAGGTCCCCATATGTCAATTGACTATAAGGAATTCGACCATCGTTGCGGTCTTGGATTTTTGTTCTGACCTTATCAGCGAAGAGGGGGGGAAGACCACTTATGAAACGTTCTTTCCAGAAATCCAAATGACAGTTTGGACGGATCATAACTTCGTTCAAGAAAGCATGTTTATATCTAATGAAGTCATCTAGAGTAGGACAACTGAGTTTATTAAGGATTTGGAGACTCCTATCCTGGAAGAGGTTGGGCTCGCCAATGAAATGTTTAGTGATATGATAGAGAAGTGTGGCACAAACATCTTCTCTAGTAACTTGAGAGGGATTTTCAGAAGTTCCTTCTATTTTGACAATAGTTTCTGTTGCAGAAGCATTATAAATGAGTTGCTTGGTCTCATCATTGCAGTAGTTATCCCACCAATGTTTCAACATGCCAGTGAATCCAGCAACAATCGTGATGGCAACTTCTTTATCCGTAGAGCTCCTTATTTTATAGGCAGTGATAGCCACTCCCATCTCATGGAATTTTTGTAGATTTGATGCTCAGCCAGGCCATCAATGTTCCATTCTGTGATACCCCTTCCTTCATGAGAAGAAGTGGACACGAATGCATTTTCCTCATACTGAAGGTCCGGAAAAGAAGGACGATTATGATAGTTTTTTCTTTTGTGAAAACGATCATTTGTCAGTCTATGAAGAAGAGAGGTTTTTTCATGAAGGGTAGAAACTTTCTTCTGGACTTTTCCATCTTTGGTAGAGATGTTGAAATTGGAAAGTTGTTCATTGATTTTATCAAGAACATTTCCGGAGATTTCAAAGGTGTCTTTGAATTTGGGAATTTTTTCTCTGGAGAATTCAGTAAGTTTAAACCCTGGGTTAGGTTCAATGTTCTGACTTGAAGAATAGAAGGTGGAGTAGGTCTTCTACTTATGGAAGGTTTGGAATCTTTGGTTTGTTTAGAAATGGTATAATGAAATTGGTTGGAGTAGTTGTTTTGTTCTACTACTCGATCTATGTCTGCAGAGGTGACAAAAGAGGAAGTCTTATCACTTTTTTCTTTAAAAGAAGAGGCTTTGATAATGGTGCCTGCAATAGGGATATTGATTCCTTCAAGAGGAGGAGTGATAGATTCTACAACTTTATTGATGTTGTATACCATTTGTTGATGATGACTTGAAGGGATTCGATTTGTTTATCGATTTTGCCAGTCATCTCAAACCATTTAAAGAATTCGATTTCGCAACATATTCTTTTCATGTCTGCCATCCAGGAATCTCTGAAGGCTTCTCTTTGTTGAAGAGTATAAGTAGCAACATACCACTTCCTCTTTGTTTGGTTTTCTGGATGGGTCCAGAGTTTATGAAGGATATTATGGTCAGGACTGAAGGTATCTCCTGCTTTGAGCATCGTGATCCATCCTGGTTTATCCACCTGAGGGGGTTTCATTTCACTAGCAATGGGGATGGTGGGGAGATCCTGGTAAAAGACTTTAGGGATTTCTCCCGAAAAGTCTACTCCAGTGACTTTTTCCTTGTCATTATCAACAGGAATAGTTTCTGCTTCCTCCGGAGTTTTTGAAGAAGAAGGTGGTCTGGGAACAGGTCTAGAAGGACACGAAGTCGAGGGACCAGACCAGGACGACCTTCTATGTGATGAAGATCTCATTATAGAATTGTCAAGAAATTTGAGTTTTATAGATCCATCGGGGAACTGGATGACTCTTTCAATTTGAGATCTCTTAGAGTGAGACGAGAAAGGTTGGGTTATGGCATCAAAATGCCAATCATTCCTGGAAAGTACATCATTCCATTTGAGAAGTCAAGGAACAAAGATTGTACTATGTTCATGGTTGGCTTCCAGAAGCATAGTTACACCTTTCTGGCTCTCTATACGAGCCTTTGGTGCCACAGTGGTTTTCATAAGCCTGTAATATACTCTGATGCTTCTGATATCGGTTATGGAGGAGTCCTTAAACAAAGAATCAACCCCGAGTTTCCTGAACAACTTGTTCGGTTTACTTCTGGGATTTGGAATTCCGCTCAAAAAAATTAGTCTATTGTAAAAAAGGAAGTCTTATCTATAGAGGTATGTATCACTAAATTTCAAGATGACCTAATTAATAAAGAATTTTTACTGAGAGTAGAATGCAAATCTGCAAGAGAAATTTTACAAAAGGATGTAAAAAACCTTGTTTCGAAACAAATATTAGCTGATTTCTCAATTGATTTTATCAAAGGAGAAAACAATTCCCTTCCAGACTTCTTAACCAGAAAATTTTTACAGCGAAAAGATGACACCTTTAAAGGTCAACCAGCTCCTGAAGAAGGAAACAAAACAAATGGCTAGACCATTTGATCTATCACCACCTTTCACAGTTCCTATAAAGCAACTACTCCCACAAAGGCCAAACTTCAGGCCAGAACTACCTTTCCAGAACAGGTACACAACATTAGCGGACTATCCGAAGCTCCCAGCACCAGCTCCCATACTAATAGAGGGATCATCTTCCTCAGCTCGAACCAAGGAGGATTATACAATGAAGGCTCCCGAGTCTTTTGCTCAAGCAGTAAAACCATTCCAAAGGTCACCTGAACCTCCCAAAGAAGCAACGGAAGAATTTGAATTTATCACTTTGCAGGTATTACCAATACTAGCTATAGACAAAAGCTATGAGGGATCCCAGTTCCAAAACCTCATTAAACCAGTTTATAGCAATGGAAATTATGTGGATACTAACAATCCACTCAAAACCCAGAGATTCTATGAAGCCATTTTTGTAGATACTGAATCTATTATCATAGAAAACTCCATGAGTGAAAAGAGCCCAGAGTACATCAATTATTCTAGGTTCACAATTAAGAAAATCCTATCACCATTCGAGTGGTATACAGACCACCTTCAAACACCCATTTCATTATCTATGCCACATAAGCCTCATACTTATAATTTGCATGATTACAGAGATGCATGGTTCAATTTCTTGTACATCCGACCAAGACATACTTGGTTTATAAAATATTGTCCAGAGATGGTAAAAGCAATTATCCCCAGATGGTTCTACGAATGGTGGAATTATTTTGGAGGAAACAGGGCAATACTTCCCCAAAAATTTCTCAACAGAATTGAAGAATTTCAAATCAAAGAAGAAATTTCAACTTTACCAGAACACATCAAAATGTGCATATTTTTTATTAAAAAAAGGATTTCTTATATTATTTCCTGGAACTTTGAAAAAACAGATTCAGACAGAATCAACTATCTCTCCAAAGAAATAAAAATCAAAGGATGAACACCCAAAGTAGCTCCTAACCCCCCCTCCCCCGAAGGGAATAGAAAGGAAGCATTCTCCAGGGATATCTCCTACAAAAGCTGCTCTAAAAGAGAAGTTGAAGAAATCCCTTCAAGATGTGGAGTCCCAAGAGGAACCTAATGACGAAGAACTATTAAGACTTCTAGAAGAAACATCTTCCCAAAGAAACGACAATGGGGACATGCTAGACCTACAAGGAATATCAAGTGCCTATTCAGACCCCTATTAAGAACAGGGACTTGACCCTTGAGAAAAGTAGAGGTTCAAAGAACCGAAATTACTTTTCCCAAAAGGCAAACTACTGTTCCTAAAAGGAATCTGATACATATCAACTTTTACTTTATCAAAAGTAATCCACCTACCATAAGTGTCAGCAAGATCTACACTTTACACTTGTACGCGTGTGATATAAAGGCTTCTTCCATTTATCCTATAAAAGGGCAAGAATTCCATAAGAGAAGCCATCAGAAAAATTAACCCATAATTTTCTATGACCTCTCTCCACAATGGTAATCTTTCCTTCCTTGTTGTATTATCAATGCATTCATAAATAAAATTTGTAAGTTTTCTTAATTACCTAAGTATTTTCTTGTTCCGCTTTACTGAATACTTTAGTATTTTCTCGGTCCGTTTATTGGTATCTGAGCCATGTTGGTAGTATAGATACTTAGCATGAGTAGCTAAGGACATATACTGTGTAAGGCATGACAAAATTATTTTATAAAGTATTTCTATAATTTTCTTTAAGATGCTAAATTATATATGATTATTGTTTTTATATCCTGTTCCTATAACATGTTTCTATACTTGGTGTGAGGTATTCATTCTTTCCTAAGTGTATTAGGTAGCCGAATAATACCCGGTTCATATGTTGGCTACCCCGATTTGAAGGTCGTCAAGCCAGGAGGGCGTTTAGACCTGTTAATGGTGTTCCCGTAGCCAAGATAAGTCTAGGAAAGAACAGATGTAAACCCAATAGAACCTCCATTAGAAACATCTTATTTGGATTTTGATATATGTTTCAATACTCTGTATATGCATGCATACTTATAGGTTAATTATTATTATACTTGTTGAAATTTTTTGCACTGTAAGCCCTTAAGACAATATTTTCAAAACATATGGAAAATAACCAACATATTTTAAATAGTGTTAATTTATCTTCTCAAGCAACTAAGATTGCTAAACTAGAAAATGAGGTCCAAAACTGGAGTATACAAGAAGAACCTTTTAAAAAGATTTACCATCTAGGTAATTTCAGTTTCATTTCTAGACATAATATTAAAACTTGTGAGTCTACTATTGCTATTAATAATTCCCTAGAAAATATTACTTGTTTTAAAAGATAATGATATCAATCGTGATAAAACTGATTACAATTATTTGCATATTGGTTTGGTTCAAGTGGCTGTCAAGCCTCTTTTTCGAAAAGGCTTAGATATTCTTGTTTGTGTCCTTCTCAGATATGACCATTTTCTTACTTTTGATGATTCTTTATTAGGAGTCCTCCAGAGTAACCTTGCCGATGGCCCGATATACTTTAATTGTAATCCCAACTTTTCAGTTGACATTAATGATCCTAATGTCATGGATTCCTTGACTCTCAATGTCAAAACTAGGAATTTGAACAGCAAAGCCAATACTCGAGAGATAGCAATTATCTATAGAATATATTACAGGCTTATGAAAACCACGCTGGCACTAAAGGCTCGTATTGAGAGCCAGAAAGGTGTAACTATGCTTTTGGAAGCCAACCATGAACATAGTACTATATTTGTCCCTAGACTTCTCAAATGGAATAAGTACTTTCCAGCAATGATTGGCATTTTGATGCCATAACCCAACCTTTCTCATCTCACTCTGAGAGATCTCAAATTGAAAGAGTCATCCAGTTCCCCGATGGATCTATAGAACTCAAATTTCTTGACAATTCTGTAACGAGATCTTCATCACATAGAAGGTCGTCCTAGTCTGGTCCCTTGACTTTGTGTCCTTCTAGACCTGTTCCCAAACCACCTTCTTCTTCAAAAACCCCGGAGGAAGCAAAAACTATTCCTGTTGATAATGACAAGGGAAATGTCACTGGAGTAGATTTTTTGGGAGAAATCCCTAAAGTCTTTTACCAGGATCTCCCCACCAGCGCCACAACTAGTGAAATGGCACCCCTCAGGTGGATAAACCAGGATGGATCACGTTGCTCAAAGAAGGAGATACCTTCAGTCCAAACCATAATATCCTTCATAAACTCTGGACCCATCCAGAAAACTAAACAAAGAGGAACTGGTTTGTTGCTACTTATACTCTTCAACAAAGAGAAGCCTTCAGAGATTCCTGGATGGTAGACATGAAAAGAATAGGTTGCGAAATTGAATTCTTTAAATGGTTTGAGATGACTGGCAAAATCGATAACCAAATCGAATCCCTTCAAGTCATCATCAACAAATGGTATACAACATCAAATAAAGTTGTAGAATCTATCACTCCTCCTCTTGAAGGAATCAATATCCCTATTGCAGGCACCATTATCATAGCCTCTCCTTTTAAAGAAAAAAAGTGATAAGCCTGCCTCTTTTGTCACCTCTGCAGACATATATCGAGTAGTAGAACAGAACAACTACTCAAACCAAATTCTTTATACCATTTCTAAACAAATCGAAGATTCCAAACCTTCCATAAGTAGAAGACCTACTCCACCTTCTATTTCTTCAAGTCAGAACATTGAACCTAACCCAGGGTTTAAACTTACTGAATTCTCCAGAGAAAAATTTCCCAAATTCAAAGACACCTTTGAAAACTCCGAAAATGTTCTTGATAAAATCAATGAACAACTTTCCAATTTCAACATCTCTACCAAAGATGGAAAAGCCCAGAAGAAAGTTTCTACCCTTCTAGAAAAAAACTCTCTTCTTCATAGACTGACAAATGATCTTTTTAACAACAGAAAAACTATCATAATCATCCTTCTTTTCCGGACCTTCAGCATGAGGAAAATGCATTCCTGTCCACTTCTTCTCATAAAGGAAGGGGTATCACAAAATGGAACATTGATGGCCTGGCAGAGCATCAAATCTACAAGAAACTCCATGAGATGGGAGTGGCTATCACTGCCTATAAAATAAGGAGCTCTACGGAGAAAAAAGCTGCCATCATGATTGTTGATGGATTCACTGGCATGTTGAAACATTGGTGGGATAACTACTGCAATGATGAGACCAAGCAACTCATTTATAATGCTTCTGCAACAGAAACTATTGTCCAAATAGAAGGAACTTCTGAAACTCCCTCTCAAGTTACTAGAGAAGATGCTTGTGCCACACTTCTCTATCATATCTCTAAACATTTCATTGTCGAGCCCAAACTCTTTCAGGATAGGAGTCTCCAAATCCTTAATAACCTCAGTTGACCTACTCTAGGTGACTTCATTAGATATAAACATGCTTTCTTGAACAAAGTTATCATCCGTCCAGATTGTCATCTGGAGTTCTGGAAAGAACGCTTCATAAGTGGTCTTCCCCCCTCTTCGCTGATCAGGTCAGAACTAAAATCCAAGACCGCAACGATGGTCGAATTCCTTATAGTCAATTGACATATGGGGACCTTGTCAGTACCATCAATATCGTAGGGCTCGAACTCTACACAGACATCAAACTCAAACATCAGCTTAATAGATCAATCATCCTCTAGGAGAGAATTAGGAAGTTTTTGTCAAGACTTCGGTTTTATTACTCCTCGTGATAGAAAGACAAAAAAGCCAAGAAATCTCATTGGACTAAATCTCGAAGAGATTCAACCAAACCTAGCAGAAAGAATTCCAGGTCCAAGAGACCCAGAGACTTTAAACTTGATGTTTGTTGGACATGTGGCAAATTTGGTCATAAGTCCAGCGAATGTAAATCCAAAACCAAGAAGAAAAAGATTAACCTCCTTGGTATAGACGAAGACACCAAGGAAAAACTCCTTTCCATTCTTGATGAACCCTTCTCTGACTCTTTAAATCACTCTTCAGAACAATACAGTGATGATGAAGACATTGATATCGATTATGAATCTGATTCTAGCGAATCAGGCAAAGATTGCAATTGTACAGAAGCTTTCGGCGTCTGTAGCAATACTCCCCAAAACATCAGGGTCCTTTCTAACGACTCAAAAGAAACTCTTTTCGACATTATCCAACATATCAGTGATGAAGAGTCTAGAAAACGCTATCTTATAGAGCTCATGAATCTCATTCTCAACACTGACAAACCAAAAACCTGGCCAGTTGTTGAACCTTTCAGCATGAAACAGATCATGAACCGCTCAGACAGTCAGTCTGAACCCACTATTTACGATCTTCGTCATGAGGTCACCAGCCTTAAAGAAGAAATCTGAAATATCAAATCCAGACTTCGAAAATTTGATACCGATATCCTTACTGACCAAATCCTCAAAAAATCCACCTCCCAGGACCCCGATTCTGATCATGAAACCTCTCAGGATAATGATATTAATCCTCTCCGTTTCAACAATGACCATTTGGTTGAACCTTTCTTCACCAAAACTGGTGATTCCCCTTCTACTTCAGAAGCTCCAAAAGTAACTATCATTTCCTCGGTCAGACCTCAGAGTCACCATATACCTGTTCGTATTGTAGTAAATAAACATGTTGTCATTAACAAAATTGCTTTGCTTGACAGTGGTGCAGACCATAATTGCATAGTAAAAGGAATTGTTTCCACACAGTATTTGCAAAAAAGTACTTCAAAACTATACTCCGCTATAGGAGAACTTTTAAGAATTAATTATAAGCTTTCTAAAGCGCATATTTGCAATAATGGTATTTGCCTGACAAACGACTTTATTATTACTGAAGATATCAATGAAGATATCATTCTTGGAATTCCTTTGATCACTCAGATAAAACCTTAATGTACTGATTTAAATGGTATTAAAACTTCTATTCTCGGAAAAGAATTGCATTTTCCTTTTGTTAAAACCTTATCACAAGATGAAAGTGATTTTATCAGAAAAAATACTGTTTGCGAATCAATAAACTTTCCCAACATATCACCTTTTTAATGGATGAAATTAGAGTAAAGAAAATCGAGCAGATTTTAAAAACCCTGGAGATGGTTACTAAGATAGCCAATCTTCAAAATTATTTGAACAAGAAATCAGAGCCATGTTGGCAGTATACGTAATTAGCATGAGCAGCTAAGCACATATATTGTCTAAGGCATGGCAAAATTATTTTATAAAGTAATTCTATAATTTTCTTTAAGATGCTAGTTTATATAAGATTTTTTTTTTATATCCTGTCCCATAACATGTTTTTATACTAAGTGTGAGGTATTCATTATTTCCTAAGTGTGTGAGGTAGCCGAATAACACCCGGTTCATACGTTGGCTAGCCTGATTTGAAGGTCGTCAAGACAGGAGGGCGTTTAGACATGTTAATGGTGATCCCATAGCCAAGATAACTCTAGGAAAGAACAGATGTAAACCCAATAGAACCTCCCTTAGAAACATCTTATTTGTATTTTGATATATGTTTCAATACTCTATATATATGCATGCATACTTTTAGGTGAATTATTGTTATACTTGTTGAAATTTTTTGCACTGTAAGCCCTTAAGACAGTATTTTCAAAACATATGGAAAATAACCAACATATTTTAAATAGTGCTAATTTATCTTCTTAAGCAACTAAGATTGCTAAACTAGAAAATGATCTTCAAAACTGGAATATACCAGAAGAACCTTTTAAAAAGATTTACCATCTAGGTAATTTCAGTTTCATTTCTAGACATAATATTAAAACATGTGAGTCTACTATTGCTATTAATAATTCCCTATAAATTATTACAATTATTTGCATATTGGTTTGCATATTGGTGTCAATCGTTATAAAACTGATTACAATTATTTGCATATTGGTTTGGTTCAAGTGGCTGTCAAGCCTCTTTTTCGAAAAGGCTTAGATATTCCTGTTTGTGTCCTCCTCAGAGATGACCATTTTCTTAATTTTGATGATTCTTTATTAGGAGTCCTCCACAGTAACCTTGCCGATGGCTTGGTATACTTTCATTGTTATCCCAACTTTTCAGTTGACATTATTGATCCTAATGTCATGAATTCCTTGACTCTTAATGACAAAACTAAGAATTAGAACAGCAAAGCCAATACTCAAGAGATAGAAATTATCTATAGAGTATATTACAGGATTATGAAAACCACTCTGGCACCAAAGGTTCGTATTGAGAGCCAGAAAGGTGTAACTATGGTTATGGAAGCGAACCATGAACATAGTACTATCTTTGTCCCTAGACTTCTCAAATGGAATGATGTACTTTCCAGCAATGATTGGCATTTTGATGCCATAACCTAGCCTTTCTCGTCTCACTCTGAGAGATCTCAAATTGAAAGAGTCATCCAGTTCCCCGATGGATCTATAGAACTCAAATTTCTTGACAATTCTGTAACGAGATCTTCATCACATAGAAGGTCGTCCTGGTCTGGTCCCTCGACTTCGTTTCCTTCTAGACCTGTTCCCAGACCACCTTATTCTTCAAAAACCCCAGAGGAAGTAGAAAGTATTCCTATTTATAATGACAAGGGAAAAGTCACTGGAGTAGACTTTTCGGGAGAAATCCCTAAAGTCTTTTACCAGGATCTCCCCACCAGCCCCACTGCTAGTGAAATGGCACCCCCTCAGGTGGATAAACCAGGATGGATCACGATGCTCAAAGCAGGAGATACCTTCAGTCCTGACCATAATATCCTTCATAAACACTGAACCCATCCAGAAAACCAAAAAAAGAGGAAGTGGTATGTTGCTACTTATACTCTTCAACAAAGAGAAGCCTTTAGAGATTTCTAGATGGCAGACATGAAAAGAATAGGTTGCCAAATCAAATTGTTTAAATGGTTTGAGATGACTGGCAAAATCGATAACTAAATCGAATCCCTTCAAGTCATCATCAACAAATGGTATACAATATCCAATAAAGTTGTAGAATCTATCACTCCTTCTCTTGAAGGAATCAATATCTCTATTGCAACAACCATTATCAAAGCCTCTCCTTTTAAAGAAAAAAGTGATAAGCCTGCCTTTTTTGTCACCTCTGCAGACATAGATCGAGTAGTAGAACAGAACAACTACTCCAACCAAATTCTTTATTCCATATCTAAACAAATCGAAGATTCCAAACCTTCTATAAGTAGAAGACCTACTCCACCTTCTATTTCTTCAAGTCAGAACATTGACCCTAACCTAGGGTTTAAACTTACTGAATTCTCCAGAGAAAAATTTCCCAAATTTAAAGACACCTTTGAAATCTCCGGAAATGTTCTTGATAAAATCAATGAACAACTTTCCAATTTCAACATCTCTACCAAAGATGGAAAAGCCTAGAAGCAAGTTTCTACCCTTCAAAAAAAAACCTCTCTTCTTCATAGACTGACAAATGATCGTTTTCACAACAGAAAAAACTATCATAATCGTCCTTCTTTTCCGGACCTTTAGTATGAGGAAAATGCATTCCTGTCCACTTCTTCTCATAAAGGAAGGGGTATCACAAAATGGAACATTGATGGCCTGGCTGAGCATCAAATCTACAAGAAACTCCATGAGATGGAAGTGGTTATCACTGCCTATAAAATAAGGAGCTCTACAGATAAAGAAGCTGCCATCATGATTGTTGCTGGATTCACTGGCATGTTGAAACATTGTGGGATAACTATTGCAATGATGAGACCAAGCAACTCATTTATAATGCTTCTGTTACAGAAACTATTGTCAAAATAGAAGGAATTTCTGAAACTCCCTCTCAAGTTACTAGAGAAGATGCTTGTGCCACACTTCTCTATCATATTTCCAAACATTTCATTGGCGAGCCCAAACTCTTCCATGATATGAGTATCCAAATCCTTAATATCCTCAATTGTCCTACTCTAGATTACTTCATTAGATATAAACATGCTTTCTTGAACAAAGTTATGATCCGTCCAATCTGTCATCTGGATTTCTAGAAAAAAATGCTTCATAAGTGGTCTTCCCCCCCCTCTTTGCTGATAAGGTCAGAACCAAAATCCAAGACCGCAACAATGGTCGAATTCCTTATAGTCAATTGACATATGGGGACCTTGTCAGTACCATCAATATCGTAGGGCTCGAACTCTGCACAGACATCAAACTCAAACATCATCTCAAAAAAGATCAATCATCCTCTAGGAGAGAATTAGAAAGTTTCTGTCAAGACTTCGGTTTTATTACTGCTCCTAATCGAGTAAAGAAAGACAAAAAACCCAAGAAATCTCATCGAACTAAATTTCGAAGAGATTCAACCAAACCTAGCAGAAAGAAGTCGAGGTCCAAGAGACCCAGAGACTCTAAACTTGATGTTTGTTGGACATGTGGCAAATATGGTCATAAGTCCAGCAAATGTAAATCCAAAACCAAGAAGAAAAAGAGTAACCTCATTGGCATAGACGAAGACACCAAGGAAAAACTCCTTTCCATTCTTGATTTACCCTTTTCTGACTCTTCACCTCACTCTTCAGAAGAATACACTGATGATGAAGACATTAATATCGATTATGAATCTAATTCTAGCGAATCAGGCAAAGATTGCAATTGTACTGAAGCTTTCTGTGTCTGTAGCAATACTCCCCAAAACATCAGGGTCCTTTCTAACAACTCAAAAGAAACTCTTTTCGACATCATCCAACATATCAGTGATGAAGAGTCTAGAAAACGCTATCTTATAGAGCTCAAGAATCTCATTCTCAAAACTAACAAACCAAAAACCCGGCCAGTTGTTGAACCTTTCAGCATGAAACAGATCATGAACCGCTCGGACAGTCAGTCTGGACCCACTATTTCCTATCTTCATCATGAGGTCACCAGCCTTAAAGAAGAAATCCAAAATATCAAATCCAGACTTGGAAAAGTCAAAACTGATATCCTTACTGACCAAATCCTCAAAAATGCCACCTCCCAGGACCCCGATTCTCATCATGAAACCTCTCAGGATAATGATATTAATCCTCTCTGTTTCAACAATGACCATTTGGTTGAACCTTTCTTCACGAAAATTGGTGATTCCCCTTCTACTTCAGAAGCTCCAGGAGTAACTGTCATTTCTTCGGTCAGACCTCAGAGTCACCATATACCTGTTCGTATTGTAGTAAATAAACATTTTGTAATTAACAAAATTTCTTTGCTTGACAGTGGTGCAGACCGTAATTGCATAGTAAAAGGAATTGTTCCCACTCAATATTTGCAAAAAAATACTTCAAAACTATACTCAGCTACAGGAGAACTTTTAAGAATTAATTAAAAGCTTTCTAAAGCGCATATTTGCAATAATGATATTTTCCTGACAAACGACTTTATTATTACTGAAGATATCAATGAAGATATCATTCTTGGAATTCCTTTTATCACTTAGATAAAACCTTACTAATTTAAATGGTATTAAAACTTCTATTCTCGGAAAAGAATTGCATTTTCCTTTTGTTAAAACCCTATCACAAGATGAAAGTGATTTTATCACAAAAAATATTGTTTTCCAAATCAATAAACTTTCCCAATATATCACCTTTTTAAAGGATAAAATTAGAGTAAAGAAAATCGAGCAGATTTTAAAAACCCGGAGATGGTTACTAAGATAGCCAATCTTCAAAAATTATTTGAACCAGAAATATGCTCAATTTTCCTAATGCTTTTTGGGAAAGAAGAAGACATGTTGTTGAACTCCCTTATATTGAAGGATTCAATGAACATGCCATTTCTACGAAAGCTAGGCCCATTCAAATGAATCAAGAAATGATGGAATTTTGTAAAGAAGAAATTAATAATCTTTTACAAAATAAAATCATCAGAGTTTCTAAATCACAATGGAGTTGCTCTGCTTTCTATGTCAACAAAAATGCTGAAAAGAAAAAGAAGCACCTAGATTGGTTATTAATTGTAAGCCTCTTAATTCTGTTTTAAAATGGATCATGTATCTGATTCCCAATAAAAGGGATCTTTTAAAAAGAACTTTTAAAGCTAATGTTTATAGCAAATTTGATATGAAATCAGGTTTCTGGCAAATACAAATTGCTGAAAAAGATAAATATAAAATTGCTTTCATTGTCCCCTTTGGGCAATATGAATGGAATGTCATGCCTTTCGGACTAAAAAATGCGCCTTCTGAATTTCAAAATATCATGAATTCAATATTCAATGATTACAGTTATATGTCTATTGTTTACATAGATGATGTGTTAATTTTTTCTGAGAACATTGATTCTCATTTTAAACATCTCAATACTTTCTTTAAGATTGTTAAGAATAATGGCCTAGTTGTTAGTGCTAAGAAGATTAAACTCTTCCAAACTACCATAAGATTCTTAGGTAATGACCTCTACCAAAGTGCTTACAAACCTTGCAGGGCCATAGAGTTCTCATCCAAATTTCCAAATGAGATCATTGACAAAACTCAACTCCAAATATTCTTAGGAAGTCTTAATTACGTTGCAGATTTTATTCGTAAAGTTAGACAGGTCTGTGAAACTTTGTATAAACACCTTAGGAATAATCCTGTCCCTTGGGGTCCAGAACAGACTAAAGTTGTCATCCAAGTCAAGTCTTTAGTCCAGAATCTCCTATGTTAAGGTATCCCTAATCCTAATGTCTTTATGATAGTAGAAACTGATGCTTCTGATATCGGTTATGGGGGAATCCTTAAACAAAGAATCAACCCCGAGTCTCCTGAACAACTTGTTCGCTTTACTTCTGGGATCTGGAATTCTGCTCAAAAAAATTATTCTATTGTAAAAAAGGAAGTCTTATCTATAGTGCTATGTATCACTAAATTTCAAGATGACCTAATTAATAAAGAATTTTTACTTAGAGTAGATTGCAAATCTGCTAGAGAAATTTTACAAAAGGATGTAAAAAACCTTGTTTCAAAACAAATATTCGCTAGATGGCAAACTGTACTATCTAGTTTTGATTTCCAAATTGATTTTATCAAAGGAGAAAACAATTCCGTTCCAGACTTCTTAACCAGAGAATGTTTACAGGGGAAAAATGAGACCTTTAAAGGTCGACCAGCTCCAGAAGAAGGAAACAAAACAAATGTCTAGACCATTTGATCTATCACCACTTTTCACAGTTCCTATAAAGCAACTACTCCCACAAAGGCCACACTTCAGGCCAGAACTACCTTTCCAGAATAGGTACACAGCATTAGCGGACTATCCGAAGCTCCCAACACCATCTCCCATACTAACAGAGGGATCATCTTCCTCGGCTCGAACCAAGGAGGATTATACAATGAAGGCCCCCGAGTCTTTTGCTCAAGCAGTAAAACCATTCCAAAGGTCACCTAAACCTTCCAAAGAAGCAAAGGAAGAATTTAAATTTATCACTTTGCAGGTATTACCAATACTAGCTATAGACAAAAGCTATGAGGGATCCCACATCCAAAACCTCCTTAAACCAGTTTATAGCAATGGAAATTATGTGGATACTAACAATCCACTCAAAACCCAGAGATTTTATGAAGCCATTTTGGTAGATACTGAATCTATTATCATAGAACACTCCATGAGTGAAAAGAGCCCAGAGTACATCAATTATTTTAGGTTCACAATTAAAAAAATCCTATCACCATTCGAGTGGTATACAGACCACCTTCTAACACCCATTTCATTATCAATGCCACATAAGCCTCATACTTATAATTAGCATGATTACCGAGATGCATGGTTCAATTTCTTGTACATCCGACCAGGACATACTTGGTTCATAAAATATTGTTCTGAGAGGATAAATGATATTATCCCCAGATAGCTCTACGAATGGTTGAATTATATTGGAGGAAACATGACAATACTTCCCCAACAATTTCTCAACAGATTTGAAGAATTTCAAATCAAAAAAGAAATTTCAACTTACCAGAACACATGAAAATGTTCAATTTTTTTATTAAAAAAAGGAGTTCTTATATTATTTCCTGGAACTTTGCAAAAACAGATTCAGACAGGATCAAATATCTATCCAAGGAGATAAAAATCAAAGGATGGACGCCCAAAGTAGCTCCTAAAACCCCCCCTAAGGGAATAGAAAGGAAGCATTTTCCAGGGATATCTCCTTCAAAAGCTGCTCTAAAAGAGAAGTTGAAGAAAGCCCTTCAAGATATGGAGTCCCAAGAGGAACCTAATGACGAAGAACTATTAAGACTTCTAGAAGAAACATCTTCCAAAGGGAAACGACAACGGGGGACATGCTAGACCTACAAGGAATAGCAAGTGCCTATTCAGACCCCTATTAAGAACATGGACTTGACCCTTGAGAAAAGTAGAGGTTCAAAGAACCGAAATTACTTTTCCCAAAAGGCAAACTACTGTTCCTAAAAGGAATCTGATACACATCAACTTTTACTTTATCAAAAGTAATCCACCCACCATAAGTGTCGGCAAGATCTACACCTTACGCTTGTACGCTTGTGATATAAACGCTTCTTCCATTTAGCCTATAAAAGGGCAAGAGTTCAATAAGAGAAGGCATCAGAAAAATTAACCCATAATTTTCTAAGACCTCTCTCCGCAATTGTAATCTTTCCTTCCTTGTTGTATTATCAATGCTTTCATAAATAAAACTTGTAAGTTTTCTTAATTACCTAAGTATTTTCTTGTTCCGCTTTATTGAATACTTAAAGAAATTAAAGAGGACGTCTCCACACTAAAGTAGATGGTTACATATCACTCGTTGTCCATCAAACAACTAGAAACGCGAATAAGTCAAATCTCATCTCATTTGAACCCAAGGCCAAAAGGGCGTCTACCAAGTGATACCTTGGCTAACCCGAAAAATGAGCCTTGAAAGCGTATCCACATCATGTCACGATGTTAAATAAGGTACTTCTTGGGAGGCAACTCAATCTTTTATTCTTTTACTACTGTTGTTTGAATAACAAGTGTTGAATGTGCAGGTTGAAAATTTGAAATTTTGAGAAAAAGGGCAGTTAGGCGATCCAAAGTTCCAGTTGGCGTCACGCCGAACAGGTCGGCGAGCCCGACTTGGACCGTCGTTTGAGCCACCTAGCTTGTTGGAGGTTCTGTAAAACTCGGCGAGCTAAAGTACTACTCGGTGCATCGCCGAGGGGGTCGGCGATGTAAGTTATGATCGCCGACTAGCGCGTGAACCGAAGAGTCAAAAAGGCCAAACCGTTTTAAATTCAAAGATCACCCTCATTTCATACTTTTCAACTTCCAAACTTTCACAACCGCATATTTTCTTACTCTCGTGCTATTTTACTTTCTTTTTGTGTGGGATCAATAACTTAGGAGGATTTTTGGATTCGTTGCTAGCCTAGATTTTCAAATTCTCAGCATCTAAAGTTGGTTGTCCGAACCCCATCTTTACATTTTAGTGAAATTGAATGCATGATCATTGTGTGGTTGCTCTCGGTGTATAATTATGATTTGTTGAATGTGTGGTGTTAATGCCTGCACGTATTTAGTTTAAATTGATTTTAACTGGCCATAAATTGTGAAATCCCATGTTTTTGCTTGTTAAATTTATCTGGTTGTGTTCAATTTATTGTGGGTCTAGTGGGGGTGAAGTCTGAGTAACCCCAAATTGTGCCAATTGTCAAATTTTACTCAATGATAGAGCGGTTGACGTCATTCTTAAGGGCGAAATATGTCAATTGGCCAATTTTGGCCAAATCTGGGAAGGTCAGAGTACCCCGTGGGCATGAGTAGTATGGGTCTGAACCTAATTGCATGGAATAGTGGGTTAATTTTGTTTTCATGGGCTGCGGGTTAGATTCTGAAGGTCGGGGTGAAAATATGACAGGTTGAACTATTCGGCGAGCTGGGTAGAGCTCGCAGAGTGGTTCGGCGGTTCGCCAAAAGACCCATCGATCGCATTTTAATTCTCCATATTTGAGGTCTAAGATCTGCAACTTTCGGTGATTCGCCTGAGCTCACCGAGTTCACTCGGTGACTTGTCGAAAGTCCCTTTTGATCGCCCTTCTGCGCCCCATATTTATGAAAATATTCTGTAACATTCGGCGAGCTACTTCTAGTTCGCCGAATGGTGTCGGCGATCCACCGAATGGCCCTGGACATCGCCGACCTGTGCTTATTTTTGAAAGAATTTATTCTGGAAATTTGATTAACGTTTCAAGCACACCTCATCCAATTCTAGGTGCAAACGATCATTAAGCAGTATAAAACCCAACGAAGAGTTGGGGTCGAACCCACAGGGATCGATACGTGTTCAAATTCAATTAAGAAGTACGAATATGATCTAACTAGATATAGGAATAGAAATTATCGAAAAAATACATGGAACAAATCAAAGGGGAGACATTAAATGTCAAATGGGGAGGGGGGTTTGGTTTGCAATTATTAACTACAATGCAGTCACAAACAATTTGAAATAACAATAAGGACAGGAATTCTCGGGATGTGATCGATTATAGGCAAATTTCGATATATGGGTAATTGAAATTACTAGTAAATAGCTAAATATCAATGGGTAGGCTAGACTATAATTGAAATAGCTTTCTCTCGAACAACTATTCCGCTTCAAGTGATTTCTCTCGAACATCAACAAGCATAGTAATTAAGAACAACCCATAACCTTAATACATCTTCTCTCTCAAGCAAGATGGGTAGGATTGGGTTTAGGATTCACTCTGTGGAGCTGAACCCAAATCAACTCAATACCTACAAACCATTAATCACAAGCCTTAGCCCCAAAACTTCTCTCTCGAGCAAGTTAAGAACACAAAAATCGAACTCCATTTGCAACTACAATTCATAAATTAAATCTCAACTAATGATTAAACCCACTTCAATATAGCATTTAAACTAGTAATTAACAATACCCATAAACTAATTCAATCCATAATCACATGATCACACCCTAAGAATTGGGGTTTTAGCCAAACATCATAAAAGAGTGAAAACGGTTACCAAATTGATTAGCCATCAACTTGGTAAGAGTAGTTAAGCCTTTACAATGCTTCAACTTGCAGAATATTCGAAACCCACTTGCAAAATATCCAAATTGAGTCTCAAAAAGCCTTCAAGTCTACTAAGAAACTATAAAAAACTCCAGAGAAAACTTTTCTAAACTAATTCAGCATTCTTCATTGATACTAAGTTAACTGTTTAAAATCTAATTTATAGTTGCCAAAAATAAACCACGAAGGGCCATTAGACGAGGTAAGTCGGGCTCGTCGAGTGGTTCGGTGAGCCACCCTCTGCCTTTCTATTGCCTTTTTGCATGAGCTCTCAGCATCCTCATGTCCTGTAACTTTGGGCGATCACTCTTTGCATTGCGGAACTGTTCGACGATTCGTTGACTGCCCATTTCTGTCGCCGATTTGATTTCTTCTGCCAGGGTTGGCATACTGGAACTTTAGGCGGTCGAAATATCCACTCGGCGGTTCGCCAAGTGCTCTTCGCGATCATCATGCTTGCCTTTCTTCACTTCTTCAGTTTGTTTTGTTCCTTTTGCCTGTTAGTGTCCTTGCTTGCTCCTCAATTCATATACCTGAAAATCAAGGCTTTAACATTAGTTTATGGCACAAATTAAGCATTTGAAGACACTAAATCTATATAAACAAAGCCCCAAATGAGTCCAAATCTCGGACTCATCAACACCCCTAAGTTAAACTTTTGCTTGTCCTCAAGTAAAACTCGAGATCAGCAGTTCAAAAAGGATGTCTCAAAAAGTGCTGCATAAGACTCAACCTAAATGCACACAACAAGGTTCTACTTACTCATGCAATGATCAATTGTGCACTCAAAGATTCAAATTGTGACTCACCATAATCAAAGATACTCAATTTCACAATACTTGCTTCAAATGCAAGTTCAAGCTCAACAAAGGTACTCAAATGCCCTCACAACAAAGATGATTCCATAGTCACACACAATTTCTCAACAATTTAAAGTTCCGGAATCACATACAACTCTCACACTCACAAAGATGAACACATGCATGACTTCACCCATAGGTTTTCCCTTATTTTCCAATCGACATTCGTTTCAGCTCACTCAAGATCACAAAGGTCTTTTCACGGCTTATAACGGGGCTGAGTGTTAAGGTATGGTCATTTAGGCTTAGTGGCTGCTACCTTCATGAAGTATGGTTTGAACATCACTTTCCTCTTTTTCTTTATAATTTCCAACATGCTCACAATCCACCCCATTATTCAAATTCATATAAACTATCGGATACCCCATTTCTTTTGCAATTTCCACCACTTTATTTCACAACTTTTTCATTCTTTTTCTTTGCTTCTTTTCTATTTTCTTTTATTTTTTTATTTTTTTTAACATGGAGAGGTTCCATATTTTTCAAACCATTACTCAAAGGGGGATTTCTCACACTTCTTGAATTTCCTTCTCTTTTCACCAGACCCCCAACTTAGGCTTTTGGCCTAAGTTGGCTATTCAACAAACCACACTTCATGAAAGTTATGGGTAAATGGATAAAGAGGGATCACAATTGTTCAAGTTTCTTCCAAGACAAGGATAAGGCTAAAGAGGGTTCAAACAAGGTTCACACATCTCACAAGGTTGGCCACAAAAGAGGTATATTGTCAAATTGTTTCACTCTTCAAAATTGTTGCCTAAGATCATTTCAAGTGCTTGCATCACTTAGTCAACCGGACTAACGGGGCAAATTCTAGGTGTCATCACACACAATGTTCAAAGTAGTCTCAT